>JAQQZZ010000004.1:154907-174343 GCA_030265115.1 Mopalia vespertina
CAAGTATAGGACGTCGAGGTACTGTCAATGTCCAAATGATAAATATCGAACGTCGACGGCCTATTTAATAGGACTAGGCATAAAGGCGTTATAAACTCTGAAATCCAGGAATTAGGAATTTAATTTATATTGTTCACAAATGCCCAGCAAAAATATTTATGTTTTATTCTCAAGTGGCGCAAGAAATAGTTGCGGTCCCCTAATAACAAAGTAGCCTATATAAATACAAACATAATAGATGGTCCAAGCCTTAACGGCGAGGCTCCAGGGGCCATACTAGTCCGAGGGGCTCAGACGATAGTTTTTGAGTTATTCTCTGAGTGTTTTCGCCGTCAGGCATTATCAAAAACAAAACGTCAGGGCCAGTCGGACTAGGGCCATGCAGGACCCAGAAGTTCTGAAATAGAGGAAGCGCTATAGGAAGTTAGTTATCTTAAGCTTAGCTTCAGGGTCGTAACTGAAAAATGATTTTAGTTTTCGAAAGTTGCACAAATGTATAGGCCAATATATACGTATTAATTGTTATCTAGCATTCTGTTTTTATGATACGAACAATAAATGTAGGCTATAGAGGATGGCAGATACTAGGCTATTTATGCAAAAGGATTGATAGGCTGAGATTTATAAAAAGCGATTTTTGGTGAAATGTTGTATTCTCGAACCAAACAAACGATTGAAACAAACGATTTCAGAAATCCTGAACGACTGACAGGGGCTAAATATTCTCTTTGTGGGTAAAGTTTTTATGTTTCAAGTTTTTGCTGATCATTAGCTTAGTCTATCTCTCACTCTCTCTCAGTTTTTCCTTTCTTTTCGAATCCGAAAATCTCGTTTTATATATATTTTTTTATTGTAGTGAAAGAAAATTTTGCTTGCCCTCACCGGGATTCGAACTCGGGTCTATGTCTAGGTTCGTTTTATAGTTATGTACAGAAACGTTTCTGGATACTCATTATATACCTTAATTACCAGAGAAATGATATTGCAATACGTCAGTAAGGAGTTTTTTGTTCAAGGGTTCAGCTCGCTAGTATTTTTAGCATTGACTTGTATTTCTGGAAATGTTAAGAGAAACACCTATGTCAGAATTTCAATTGATACAGATAGCCTATAAAACGTTATGAACAACTGCAATAGATAACTGGAGCTGTTAAGAAACGGGAGACGGGTATGAAACTTAGGAGCGAATTATAACTGATCAAAATAAAAAATACTTTGTGTATCACAAATAATACACTTTTTCTTATTTTACTATTTTACCTGTAATCCAACCAATTAAAAAAAAAACACAAAGTTTTCATGATCTACTTTTCAACGCAGTTTTACAACAGTTATGTGTTGAGTATGTTGAAGAGAGCCAAATCCACATCTTGACATGTCGTAGTTAGCTCCCCTTTATATGAAGATGAGAGCCGGTATCAGCTACCAGATGGCGGTATCAAGGTTCACGTTGCTGGCCAATCTAATCGCAGAAAGGTTGATTTGGCGCAAAATTTATTCAATATGGACGCATATTTGAGGGTGAGTGGCGCAGTCATTAACATTTAACTAAGATTTTTTGGTGAAGAGTCTTATCGAAGCACGATATTTCTTGATTTCTTAGATACCTACCATCCACATATTTTCTCACCGTTGTGCATTTCTGTGGCAATGTCTCCGTGAGGAGAACGAGCGGTGATTTGCCCGGAGTGACGGCGTATCTGCCGCGAAGGATAAGCTCGATTCGCCTTATGCTGTGGCTAGCTGTCAGTGTCAGCCTTTACGCAGTGCTTGAGATGCGTCCGGTATGAATGGTCTGCCAAATTATGCAACTGCAGCGGGTTACTGTGAGGATGTTTGTATGTGTCTGGCATTATTCGGCGGTGATTATTTTGAGAGTGTGGGTGATGAACTCTCTCTAAGCGCGTCCCTTTCTGTACTTCACGCTAGAGAGTTTTCTCTGTAAAGATGATGAGATGGACTCCATATTCCCTAGTCTGATGCTAGGCGCCCTGTGTATTGGCCGACGGCAGGCATTACGAGTTCAGTTAGAAGCCTCCAGTGTGAGGCACAACAAAGTGAATTAACTATGTGTAATAGTTGTCAAATTATCTGATGCCATTATCGTATTGGCAGCTATTTAAATGATACAGTATTGCTCAAACAGATTGTAAATCATCAAAAATGTAACACATTAATGTTTTCTATATTGGGTTGATATCGTGTCTAGCACCTTGTTTGTCAAAATAGTAGTAAAGTTTAGACAAATTGTGAATACTCAGCAATCGAGGCATATGTGCTGTTATGAACTATGAAATGCCAAAAACTGTCAATAATTTTCCAAGGCTGTAGCTTAGCTGACAGCTGATACTTCATGGAGTGTAGTTACATTGAAACAGACTTTCTTCATCCCTGTGCTTCCATCTGGTTGAAACTATAGCTTCTTCGTGCCTCTACTGGCTTCAGAGGGTAGTAAAGTGTGTATATCAGTGCTGTGATTTCTCTTTATGGTGGTTAGTGTTCGGATCTATGATTTCATGGGTTAACCTAGGATGGCGCACAGTCATAAATACAGCAAGCGGTCAGAGTCAGCACCCAACCCCTCATCCAGTGGTATGTTTGGCAATGGCCAGCATACGCAAGAGGAAAACCCCAATTATCTAGTCTACAAAAAGGTAAGTAAGAATGTAGATTTATGCTGAGCTTTTCTGTTGTAACCTTTGTGTTAAGTGTTTCCTGTAAAAGATAGACTCCAGCTGGTTAATAATTTACCCATAGTCCTTCAAGATAGTGCTGCCAAATCAGCTGGCTGTTTCCTTCTAGACATAAGATAAATGATCTCATATATTATAGCTACTGCTTCTAAGTTCAGGACTCTCTAATTAAACATGTAAATGGATTCTGTGGATTCTTGAGAACTGATGGACCAGGAATGTAGATTATGTAAATAACCCATTTTGTCAAATATCTGAACTGATATATGCCCTCAGTCTTAAATCTTTCGGTCTTTTTAAAATAATTTAAAATAAAAACCCAATTTGCTTCGTTTAATACCTAGTTATAAGTCAACTGTCATAATTTCAGAGTTTTATGTCCGCAGCATGGTTTTGTGTTCGAATACGGTATTTACTAGAGTGACCCCTCCCACTCACTTCAAATCTTAACACCTTAGATCTGTATTCTACTGATTGATTGATTGAATTCTAACTTTACCTGGGGCTCGGAGTCTGGTTGTAAGTGATTTATTACATGTATGCAACCAAAACAAAGCAAGGGTTTGAAATATAGGAAGATGGTTTGATCAATAATTTGAAACTAGCTGAGCTAACACTGCACAAGTTATGGTTGTCTCAGTGAAGCTATTTCTGGTCTACATCGCCATCCAGTCAATCTTAATTTGATTGGTAATAAATTTTCATCCTTGACACTGTCTTGTCCATGTCCTGTACATGTACCTCATGAACTAAAGTTTAACAAAAAATACTGTTATTTATATTTAAATATCATTACACACATTAAGCAGGTGATAGGTGGAGGCTTTCCAACAGTCTTATTTAAAGTTCAGCATAAAACCCCAATCAAACTATCAATAAATAATCATTAATCAAAGTCACACAATAGTATTCATTAATTTATTTCCAGTAGTAAGTGGACAAGTCTGTGACAACAAATCTATAGTTTCACATGAAGTCAACCATGTAATGTTAAAGGGCAGCCTTTATAACAGTCTGACACAGTTAGCCACATATATATGGTACAAGGTTTGAAAGATGGGTCACCAACTACATAAATATATCTGTAAAAAAAGATCAGAATTGTTTATGCTTAAAAGGCATGGACCAGATGATGGAAATAAAGGCCAATGATCAGTGATAACCGATTAAAATCTAACAATAGCTGATAAAAATTAAGTGACATTTCTATGTTTATTTCAACCCTTGGGGCCATATCAGCCCTACACTAAAAAAACAGAAGAATAAATAAATATGTAGGCTATGAGAAAACATTGTAAATCTCAAGTACGCCTTATCTGACACATTATCTGACATGTAAACTGTTGGCCTCATAAATTTTCACAAATAATGTACAGAATAAACTGAAATTCTTTGTTTAAAGAAAAAAATAAAACTATGTGACAAGTAAATGATCAATATTGATTTAATTAAAAACATAAGCTTACTGCAGAGTGTTCACAGATATCATCATTTGATGACATCCACGTTTTAAATGTGTCCCCTATATTATTACCAGGGCCTGATCCTGGCCAACAGTTTGGGCGTCATTCATTTACTATCCCAGCAAAAAATACTTCAGAGGGGCAGGCCTTATGTTTTCAAAATTTTGCGTCGGGTGGTTTGAGGGAGCTTCATGTTGCCCTGGTGCTCTCAGAGCTAAAGGGGAACAGGGAGCCGATCTGTTTGTGGTGTCTGTATTGCGTCCTGTATTTGTTCGTCTTGTCTTTGTTTGTTGCCAGTGGGGTTGAGGGTGGTTTCCGTCACCCATTGGGCTGGCACATCGTCATATAAGTGAAATACCGTTGAGTACGACGTTAAACCCCAATCAAACAAACAAACCTAAGGTGAAGCAGAAAGTGACCTGGTACTCTCCGAGTTAAGAGACACCAGGAAGCCAATTTTGTTTTGTGATGTCTTTGAATTACATCCTGGGATGGTCCTGTTTTATTATTAACATCAGTGCCTTTAAATCTAATATTTTGTATAACAAATGTAGCCTGTAAAGATAATATAGCTGGTGACTGGAGGTAGCTTCCTGTTGACCTGGTGCTCCCAGGGCTAAGGGGCAACATGATGCCAATCTGTTGTGTTGTCTTCATTTTCTGTCTTGTTGTTTTCCTGTCTTGTCATTGTTTGTTGTCAACGATGCAGAGGATGGTTTCTTTCACTCATCACGCTGATACAGTGCCATAAGAGTGAAATAACCATAAGTACAACCTAAAAGTCTTAATCTTTTCTGTATAAACATGAAGTAGTTCAGAATTATCAATTGGAACTGTTTATGTAATGATAGGGAGCGTGGTTCATCAACAAACATTTTTTTTTATCTTTTCTCTTCCTGATCTTCTTTATCTCATATCTTTAGAGGACTCTAATGGGCCCTAAAGATTAAGTTCTTTGGAATTGTTTACTTTATCACAAAGTTTGAAATTTCCTGGTGAAATTTTCTGGTATTTAAGACAAGGCTTGTTAACTGATACTCCGCAGGAATGTTCTAATGTCTATGGCCATATAAAGCGGTAAGGGTTGAAGCTACAGCTTATTCACTCAGAGTTATAATGAACTGAGCCATACGAAACTACTTATAGCCCTCTACCAAATGTTTTAGGCCACTCAGGAAAATTCTTTGTTTACGGCTATAACAATTGCTGTAATATGTACTGATTACTTGGTTAGGCTGTTCTTAAATTTTAAAGTATCTTTGAATTCTACATGTTTTTTTTTTTTTAGCCTGGCTAAATGTTTTAGGCCATTCAAAAGAAATATTTGTTACACCTGTACAGTTTGCTGCTACATGTTCGGTATACTTCGTTAGGTCAGTTTTGAATTTTAAGGGATCTGTGAATTCTACAGTGGTCCATATAAATTTTACACTGGTCCACATGAATCATGTCTTCTCTGTGCTGAAAGTTTTAAACTGCCATGAGAAGTCATGATTTTGAAATGTTGGTGAAAATTGAAGTTCAGAGTTCTTCTTTTAGGTTCAATTTAAACTAGAACCCAAGCAAAGAATTTTGGACAGCAAACACAGATCAATCTGATAAGAACTAGGTCCTTTGGCATTTGAGTCCCCAGGCAAATTGTAGAGAACTCCAGGTTTTCCAAGGCCCGCGGCCGTGGCTTAGTGGTTAACGAGTGCGCTTTCAGAGCCTATTTCGATGTACCGTTCACGGGATCGAGTCCACCTGTCGACCCTCAGGTATATGAGTGAGTCACAAGATGTGGCTCCATCAATCGCGGGGGTGGTTTTTACGAGGTTTCCTCCAGGTTTTCCACCGTAATGAGGCAAGGGACAGTGTGAAGTGGACAACCCGTCGTCATATAAGTGAAATACCCTTGAGTACGACGTTAAACTCCAATCAATCAAACAAACAAACAAACATATCTAAGGAACAACACAATCCCAATCTGTGGTGTGTGATGTTTGTATGGCGTCTTTCCCTTAGTCTATCTTGTCTGTCTTTGTTGCTAGAGATGCAGAGGGGGGTTAACAGCTCCAACATTTTGGAAACACTTTACATCTTGGTTGTGCTAGTGTCAATTATTGTAGGCATACACCACTGTCATGTAAGTGAAATACCCTGAAGCATGCCATAAAACACCAATCAATCAATAAGTGGTAAATATGCCACATGATTTGTCAGTTTTAGCTACATGATGTAAAAGTTAAGTGCCTGATGTGTCCCCTGGTTCTTTCTCATCCAAAGAACAACACCAACTGTTACTTATTTTGATTTACAGTACTGCAAATTAATACTACAAAGAACCATTGCATAGAAAGACAATGTAGCTTGGACTTCACACATTGTCATCATAATGGAATACATTGTATAAATCCCTATTGTCCCCTACTCCCCCCCCCCCCCCCCCTGGTCATGATCATTTGCGTATTACAGAGCCCGTTGCTGGAATTAGCGTGTGCGCTTACTTATCTGTTGACCATCAGGTGTATGAGTCCATACAGGATGTGGTGCAGACAGCCGCGTGGGGGTGGTTTTTACAAGGTTTCCTTCTGGTTTCCACTGTAATACAGCATGGAACAGATTGAGGTGGATAATCTGTTGTCATATAAGTGAAATACTCTTGAAGATGACGTTAAACCCCAATAAAAAAAAACATGGTAGAGTTGTTCCACAATTAAAGTCTACAACCCTCTGTCTAAAAGCAATATGTTCCAAGCACATGTCTATCATCTTTACACAACATGATCTGCACACCTAGCATTTGATTTTTTACTGTGAGAGTTCAACATGGAAGTGAAATACTCTTTAGCATGGCATGGAACACCAATCAATCAATCCCCTAAAATGTTGCCAATTCATTATAATGATCTAAGTGTGACTGTTAACAGCTGATAAACTAAGCTTGTATTTGCTTTTCTTGAATAACATTATTCTCACTGATGAGTTTCACAAAGTGGAGTAAACTTAGGATTCCAAGAAAAGGTACATGTGGATAGATGGTGATTTAGTATTTTGGATTATTTTAATTTTTTAAAAAGGTTTTTTTTGTAAACTAAATATTGAATCTCCATGAATTGATTGTATTTTTTATTGCAATTGCAAGTTTACTTTTCTTGAAAATTAACTAAGTTTTGTTAAAGAACTTAAATCAATTGTACTGATGCTGTGCTGACTTTCAGCCACTCTGGAACCCGCAATGGCTTGGTTTCTTGGGACAAATCAGGTGATGGTGTGCGAGCTTAAATATCTATCGGTCCATCAATCTATCCACCCCACATGTTGTGAGCACTGTTCCTTTATTACTTACTTGACAAACTGAGGAAGCTTTCTGTTGCTCTCAGAGCTAAGGGGGCTGGAGGGAGCTTCATGTTGCCATGTTGCTCTCAGAGCTAAAGGGGAACAGGAAGCCTATCGGTTTGTGGTGTCTGTATTGCACCCTGTTAATGTCCTGTATTTGTCCCGTCTTGTCTTTGTTTGTTGCCAGTGGTGTAGAAGGTGGTTTCTGTCAACCATTGGGTTGGCACGTCGTCATATAAGTGAAATACCCTTGAGTACGACGTTAAACCCCAATCAAACAAACAGAGCTAAGGGGCAACATAAACCTGATCTCTTTGTGAGGTCATTGCATTACATTTCTGGTCTTGTCTTTTTTTGTTGACAGTTTGTCAAGGGTGTTTTCCTTCTACTATAGGGCTGACACTGATAAAATTAAGAATGCCGTTAAACCCTAATCAAATAAACAAACTTTATAAACTGCATGTCCTGCACGGCTTTCAGAATAGTTCTCATTTCACCGATTTACCATCCCGATTCCTGGAGAAATTGTCACAACTCCACTATATGTAATCTGTTGCATAAACAGTAATGGACTTGGGAATAAATTTACAGGCAACTCAAAGTCCTGACCAGTAAACTACCCTTGAGAAGGGTATTTCATTTGTATGATGACGTGCCAGCCCAATGGGTGAAGGAAACCACCCTCGACACCTTTGGCACAAACAACATTTGAGAATTATAGATAACCAACATCACATTTCTGGATTGGGATTTGAAGATGAACTGTTTGTCTCACATGGATGGATGGGATTATTTTGTGTGATTATTGGACTTGAATCGGTTAAATTTTAACACGACACAAGCTGGGTTGACATCAGAGTGTCCTCCCTTCTTATTTTCTATATACATATGGTATTGAGCTCCTGGGGTGCTCTCAGAGCTGAATGTGTGTCGTGTCCTTGTACTGTGATTGGCCTGGGTCTGGGTGGTTTCCTCCGCCCATTGGGCTAGCCTACCATCATAGGAGTAAAATAATCTAAAGAATGGCGTTAAACAACAATCAAATAAGCAAACAAACTATAGAATAAAACTGTATGATTATTTAACACCAATCAAACAAAAAACATTGAGGCTGCCCCTCAAGCTTAAAGTTTATTTTGAACAAGTATGTTCACCATACTGGTTAAATCAACTTTTCATTGCTTAGATTTAAGAATAGTTTCTTTCTTCTAATACTAAAGACACTGGGGGTTTGTGTAGTTTGGTGAAAAGCAATCCTAAAGGTGGTAGGAGTTCAGTTGAATGAAGCTTATTAAAAGTTTGAAGATCACCTGCCAATTTATTTTCCAGTTTCCTTCTTCTGACGACTTTCTGAGACTGCTTTGGATTTTTTTCTGACCTTGCTTCTTAAATTTTAATTTACTCGGATTTATTGGCACTGTAAATGCTTAATAGGTAACGCCCTATAGAACTGTTTAACATAAAACACTACTCAGCATTATGATTAGCATATCTTGCTCTGCCTAGAACAGTGTGACATTTAAAATTATTAAGTGGCAATCCATTTCACTGCCATAATATAGTACATTTACTATGTCTAAAACACCAAGTTTGCTAATACATTTTCAGTTATTTCTATCCTTTTTGAGGAGTTAGAATATAATAGTGTTGTTGTACATGCCTAATGTTTGCCCTGTTGTTGATGTATTTTACAGCCAGCCTACCGTACCTGAAGGTGCCACTGCACGGAGTCCTCAAGCTCACTCCGGTAGCATATGGTTGTAAAGTTGAACATATATCACTTAATATAGATGCTGTATGTACGCACCGTGAGAAACCAGGTGTAAGTATAAACACTCTTTTGTCTTTTACCCTTCTCTATCAGAATTACTTATGGAATTGAGGTTTGTTTCTTGAAAAGTTTTAAGAGAATTTTGTTTCCTATATTTCTAAATTGGCTCATTTTTAATTTCAAACTTTCAGAAGTTGAAGTTGAAAATGGCTTTTATTATGCTTTCAAGGCACTTGTAATTTGCTGAATTAATATTTTAAACTAACTTTTTATATTTCTAATCATTTCTTCTAATTGTCTTTTTTACCTTGTCGTGGGTTACTGAGATTAAGACATATGTAACCAGTCAATATAACAGGAAAAAGTCTCTTCAATTGATGTTAATTTATCACTCATCCAATGTGTTATAATTGCAATGTAACTAAACAATGGCCAAATAGCAGCCAGTAAGTATTGGAAATAACTGTTTAGTTTTCCCCCTTGAATTGTGCAAGTTTTGAGGCAGCTTACTTTACCTTTCAGTTTTGTACCACACATTTGATCACAGATTTCTTCCATTTTCTGTCCTGAAAACATGTTATGAAGCATGTCACAATATGTAGAGTAGAGAGTGTTGTCAGAAAAAGCACAGTAGTAGTTATAGCGATGTTTTGTATCAGCACAAGCTTACTGTTAATGCGGTCCCTGTGTGTACATGCGGAGGATTTAGCACCTTAAGGGCAGTGTGTTTGAAGAGTAGAAATGCTGTCTTTACTTAGCGCTGCAGGAAAATTAACTTTTCAATATGATGGAAACGCTTCAGATCTTGGTTGTGCTCGTGCCAATTATTGTTTGAATACACCATATAAATGATGTATTCATATAAATGAAATAACCTTAAGCACAGTGTAAAACATCAATCAATCAACCAATACACCATTGTTTCTGTCAACGTGTTTCAAACATTCATTTGTTTTAAGGGTTGACATAATCGAAAACCATGTTAAGTTGTCCTAAATATCTTTTACGCATAGCGAGCAGTTGGGTCGGAGATTTCTGTTGCCGTGAAGATCTAGGAGCCAAAGAGAAACAAGAGGTAGTCAATCTGTTTTGTGATGTCTTTGTGTAACATCTTCTGATTGATGCCTTGTCTTTGTTGCCATTGGCGGTTTCCATCATCCAGATAGGGCTGGCATGCTTGCTGTACTTATATGAGTGAAGTAACCTTAACCCCAATCAAACTAACTGTTACACTTATTTGCTTTTCTTTATATATAAAAGAACTTAATTTTTGCTAGAGAATGCACATCATGAAGATGAAAAACAGTTCAGTACACTGTTAAGTATTGATCTAGCAACTGAAAAAAAATAATGAAAGAAAAAACTTGACCGAAAATTACTGCAATACTGTTTATGAATAGAAGTTACAGGAATACCAAAAGATACGATTGCCACCTTGAAATATCCATTCTTGTCAGCTTAAAGGACTTTATTCCTTCCTATGTAGTGGGCTGTTGAAGTTGCTCTATGAGCTGAGGTGGGAAAGAGTGGATCTGTATGAAGTAGTGTCTTTGTATTGGATCTGAATCTGTTTTGTTGTTCTTTGTTGTTCATAACTTTAAACCCTCCTGATAAGGGCAATTTGTTTGGAGAGTAGCAATGCTGTCCTGAGGGCAATTTGTTTGGAGAGTAGCAATGCTGTCCTGGCACTCGAGGAAGATTAACTTTCTAACATTGTCAAAACACATTAAATTTTATTGTTGTGCTGGTGTCTGTTTTTGTTGGAAAACACCACAGTCATAAAAGTGAAATACCCTCCGTCACCCATTGGGCGTCGTCATATAAGTGTAATACCCTTGAGTACAACGTTAAACCCCAATCAATCAAACAAACAAACGTATACAGGAGGTAGAAGGGTGGAGCTCTATAAGGGCTCCCACTTCCCCCAGGTCAGGAATTAGCTTAATCAAAAAACACAGAACACTAACTGTTTGGCTGAATATCTGATAGAATAAAATGTTGGAAATAAAAAAAGTCATTTTATTTGATTGTCATAATTAACAGGGCTCATCGAAATCTGTCAGACTGCACCAACAACAACACGTGTTAAACGCTATCGGTGTTTGCTTCTTTTCTAGTTCTTTCTGAGCTAGAAAGGAACAGGAAGCCGATATGTTTGTGATGTCTATGTATTGTCCTGTATTTGTCCTGTGATGTTTTTGTTTGTTGCCAGTGGTGTTGGATCGGTTTCCTTCACCCATTGGACTGGCCCTTTGTCATATGAGTGTAATAACCCTAAGTACGGCGTTAACCCCAATCAAATAAAAGGGAGCTGATAAAGTCTATTTATTCTCACACATGTTCAAAACCTGAAAGTCATTAGGAGCCAGTGTAATTAACCATACTGTTCCAAGTGTGATATTAATTATACCAGGGTGTGTTCTCACAGAGTGTTCTTTTCCCCTCTTATTCTAGTCATGTTTACCTCCAAAGCTGTAGTAATCTGGCGTCCGGTTACATTTTGCGACTGGAACCTGACATTTGCTTGGACAAATAACCGTTGCCACGAGATTTAGAGAGCGAGCGAAAAACGCATTTATTATTTCTTAAGAAAATTGTTTTCCCCCACTCAAACATGTTTTCGAGTTTGTCAAAGGGGATCTTGAAACTGCCAAATCAATTATCCACTAACATGCTTCTATCAGTTATATATAACTATCGCCCCCTGAACAGTTTGGGATCTAGAAACCGTCAACAGCACTTCACATTATGGATACATCTGCTATTGTTCATTTTTTTGTTCCATTAGTCCCCAGTATTGAAACTCCATTTAAGTGGCCTCTTCTTGCCCAGCTCTTCAACAAAGAGTGATCTTATCAGGGAAGTTACATCGAATGCCTTGCTGAAGCGAGCTGTTATTTCACACTGGTTCACAATATTCTTTAATTTGATTCTGTGGTGCCTCTATTAAGTGGAGAATTTTATTCTATTTAGTTGCTTTGTGTGTGTGCTTTAAAGTAATCACCAGCTATTTTTTGATTTGCTGTGTTTTGTGTGAAGCTACCTGAACAACCTTGGTAAAACAAAATCTATATATATTAAACATTGCACTCTACTCTATGCATGTTCCACTTAATTTAACATTTGCATATAGTGTGGCCAGTCTTGTATTTATTGCACATAAACAAAATTAGCTCTTGAAGAACTGGTTGTGTGTACAATCTCTCAGAAACTTTAACCCCATCAATAAAAAGGAAATTCTTCTATTAAGCTTACAAGTTTTTCTCTTGGTTTTCCGCCGTAATTAGGCAAGGCACAATGTGAAGTGGACAATTTGTTGTCATATAAGCAAAATACTTTGAGTATGACGTTAAACCCCAATCAAACAAACATCAATGGAATCCTATGCATCCAGCTTACCTGTTTTACATGCTCAATCCACATATTCGTGACACTTATTGATAATTGCTGTACAGAATCCTCTACAGTCATGACTTCTTTGAGGTTTGTTCTTGTACACTACTGCAAGCTTGTGTTGATTTTCTTCCTAATGCTGAACTCCTTCTCTGATGTTAGATCAGGTTTGGGCAGGTGGTTTATCGGATTTTCCTGGTGTTCTCTGAGCGATAAGGCAACACTGAGCTGATTTGTTTAGTGTAATCCAGATCTATGTCATGTCATTCTTGTTGGTGGCATTGCGGTTGGTTTCCTTCAACTGGTACTTTATCATGTAGACAGAAGTAACCTTTAACTTTATGATTGTGACAATCATAGAACCTTGCACAGTTCTCCCGAAATATGCCCTTTAATTCTGTGGGATGTTCAACAGAGGTTGTGCAAGGTCATGCAGACAACTGTGTCAACTTCTTCCTGGACTCCTGTCATCTTCCCTGAATGTCATCTTCCCTGAATATTCCCAGAATTGCAAGTTAACGTAAAAAGGGTGAAAATTGAGATTTTACACACAATAGAATCCTCCAAGAGTAGGTTGTTACGAAAACTACACACGACTAATAGATGGTCTTTTTTTTTTCTGCCCCATTTAGGGCCTTGGAAAAGGGAAGAGTCCGAGTCTACATTCAATGCAGGATAGTTTAAATGAGTGACTTGCCTAAGCTTTGGTGTTTGCTATCCGAGCCAGCGTCAAATCAACGACTATCCCCTTAGCAGTGTGATGGTGTCGTCTTGACTGTTGAAGGATAATGCTATTTCCATCTAGTGCTAATTTGCCATCTGGTTTTGTGTTTGTAGTCAGTGATTCCTCAGGAGTTTTATGTCCCTGCTATATTACGGCTAATGGGTGGTCTCACCAGAGTGACAGTATTATATTTGTGACTGCCATGTCATATGACAATTGTTATTACTCCATAATCATTTTATTCTTTTCTATATTAAATGGAGATCATGGCCAATATACAGATAAGACTAACGCCATACAATTAATGCTTAATCATCAATACCCCAGAGACTGTTGTATGTTATTATCAATGAGAAAACTGTGAATATGTTAGTACTTCATAGACTATGATAATCGTCCCCTGCTACTTTATAAGGGTGGGAGAACTTTGAAATCCTGTCCGTCCATCCGTCCTTTGGCCTCTCATTCGGGGTGTCCCAAATTGTTGTGAACACATTAACTTGAAATCAAATCCAAGAATTAACTTTAAATTTGAATTAAGCTTACTGCTGTTATAAGATGAAAGATTGGAGTGCATTCTACCAATGTGCTTAAAACAGTATATCTTTTATTGCATAATTTGTAAATGTATCTATATGTATGTGTTGTGAACATAATAACTGGAAAACAAATTTACAGATAAATTAAATGCATCTTCTTCCTGTTAAGTACCATCAGGTATATGAGTAAGTCTCATAATGTGGTTTTTATGAGGTTTCCTCTCTGTTTCCACCATAATTAGGCAGGGAAGAGTCTGAAGTTGACAATCCGTCTGTGAAATACTCTTGCATACAACGTTGAGCCCTAATCAAACAAAACAATCTTCCTGTTAAGAAAACATGTGGGATTGCATTTAACAATAACTTGGAAATAAACTGTTTTCTTTTTTTTAAAATTGGAATATAGAGTTGACCTGATGTAATGACTGATGGGATTGCATTACATAATGTCTACATGTTTATGCTGAGAAAACAAACAAACAAATAGAATAACTTCTTCTCATTATTAGGAAAGTAGAGGGATTGTCTTTCACCAAATTCCAAGTGCAACTATGCTCGGCATATTTGTAATTTAATTTTGTGTGTAAATACTTGTGTATATCATAACTTGAAAAATAAATTGAACATTTTTCCCCTTAATATTTAGCTTCATGCAGCTCAAACCATACTAAGGGTTGCATTTATCAAAATTGTATGAATAAAAATCCTAAATCTTGCAAGAGTGTTACTGTTCTGAAAACCAAGTATGGACAGCGCTTTACATGGGTCTTTCACAAGGGGACTTCCTTGCTTCTTACATGTAGCTGGTTCATATAGCTTCATAATACTTCACATCTGTGTACTCTCAGAACTAAGGGTCAACATGAAGCCAATCTGTTTGTGATGCCTCCGTATTACTTCCTTTGATTATCCTGTATTTGTTTTGTCTGATGCCTCATTGTGGCATTGAGGGTGGCTGTCTTCACCCATTGGGCTGGGACGCCTTCACATGAGTAAATAATCATAAGTGCAGCATTAAACCCCAATCAATCAAACAAGTAAATAAATTATATTCACTCTTTGTGCTGCTTTTATTCCACCAGCAGTGTCTGGTCGTAATGTCCGTGAAATAGAACTATTGCCCTGGTTGTTTCAGCGCTAAGTGGCAACATGAAGCCGAGTTGTTTGTGATGTCTTTGAATTTTGTCCTGTGGTTGTCCTTTATTTGCCTTTGTTGCCAGTGGAGTCAAGAGTGATATCCTTCACCCATTGTGCTGTCACGCCATCACGTGAGTGAAATAACCTCAAATATGGTGTTAAACCCCTAACAAACACTGTCTTATTGCACTGGTTTGCATACTCTGATTGTTTAATTGTATTGTTCCTGGTGACTTTGAGGCTGGTATGCTTCAACCAAACCTTGATGATTTTGTAATTGTAAATGAATCAGTGCTGTTCTCCAGCATGACAATATGCACATACATGGATCTATATTTAAATGGCAGTGTATATTTAACTTTATTTTCCGAGGGTAAATACATGTAAACACAAATTATCTCTGTCAGTTTAAAATAAACTGGTCTCCCCAGAGGCCCTCATAACAAATTGATTGATGACATGTCTTGCCCTTGTTGTACCTCTTTTATTTTCTTCAATTTAAAAATCATTTCTTTGAGAGATTTATAATTGTTTTACTCCAGATCAGTGTTCTATTTGATTATCTGTATATACAAGAAGTTATCAGTTAAGATAAATAAATATTGTGAAAATATGATGAAGCCATTGTTTATGAATGAGTTATTTGGAAAAAGTTTGTGATGAAAACCTGCCTATCTATTAAACATATTGTGACAGAGATTCGTTTTACCCTGTGATTAAGAGTAGTTTGTTTGCAGAGCAGCAATGCTGTAACCTGGTTGTGTTCGTGTCAGTTATTGTTGGCATACAATGTTATCATAAGTGAAATACACATGGTGTAAAACAC
Source organism: Mopalia vespertina (assembly GCA_030265115.1). NCBI lineage: Eukaryota > Metazoa > Mollusca > Polyplacophora > Chitonida > Mopaliidae > Mopalia > Mopalia vespertina. Next base: position 170,772 of record JAQQZZ010000004.1, read on the forward strand.
CATTCAATTAACAACTGTATGCTATTAAATGGAACGGAAGGGTGCACCTCCAAAGGATTAGTTTACACATACTTCTATTTTAAACGGACGAGAAATCTTTTAAGTAGTACCAAGATTGGTAGAATGTAGTCAACAAATAAGAATAGCTGTGTAGTTTCCTTTCATTTGTGGGCAGAAGGTTGGGAGGGAGCTTTCTGTTGCCCTGGTGCTTTCAGAGCTTTAGGGGCAACATGAAGTCGATGTGTTTGTGATGTCTTCATCCTGTGATTGTCCTGTAGTTGTTTGTTGCCAGTGGCATCAGGGTGGTTTGCTTCGCCCATTCGGCTGGCAGGCCTTTTTAACGGAATCTAAACAACAATCTATTGGCGAAAATAAAGATTTTTATAGCAGCATATTTTTACCAGAAGGTACCTTGTTTCAATTTTTACAAATGGCTGAACTATGTGTGACAGAAGTTGTCAGTCCTATTTATAATAAAAAAACTTGGGCATTTTGGGGTGCATTCTGGTTACCTATGTGCCAAAAATGTGGTGAAAGCTGTAGCAGAAATTCTTCTATGGCATTTGACTGGGGGTTATGTGATATCAGACAGATAGTAGAATCCATGTTGTTTTTAGAAAAGAGCTGGTAGGTGAACTGTTCAAATTCTACTGAGGACTGCTTAGTGAAGTGGATTATTTACACTTTTGAAAGCTTAACTAAATACTTTCCTAATCTGTTGAAAACCAACTTGCTTTCCACACTCAACATTTAAAAAAAGTTTTCAATTCTTCTAAACATGTCTGCATTGAGGTTGAAAAGTTGCCCTTAAATGATAATTGGTGTGTTTTGCATAATAGTACCAGACTGTTGCAATCCTCTCCTTTTCAAAGCTCCTATTTATTACTGATCATTTATCTGATGTACAGCACACTAGGTGTCTTTCTTCATTCAGAGTATTTTATTGGTGTTGACCTGTACATACCACAGACAGAAATAAAATGTAGCAATGCTGTCTTGACAAAGCACTGGAGGAAGATTAATTATCCAACTAAGCCCACCACATCTTATAGCCCTTCTAGTGTCAAATACTGATGGAATACACCTGAGAGACAGGCCAATTGTTGTGTTGATATATAAGTATCCTGCGATTGCACAGCCATAATAAGTGAAATAAGCACCCGCGCAACATTTAACACCTGTCAAATAAAGCATTAGTTAGTGGAAGTCAATAGAGAACTGTGATTGGTCAGTTCCAGGATCTGTGCAGAACCGACCACCTGTAGAATACTCTGGGGGGTATAACATGACCAGGTATAACTTAAAATCTTTGTCTCAACTGAATCAGCTTACAATCCCTTTAATAATAATTGAATTACTTTTTGACCAAGATTAAAACGTGATACTTTTGTGGGAGTAACTTGAAGTAAAGTGGTTAAGTATGTGTGATATCTGCAACACTGTGAGCAGTACTTATTTTATTTCACGTTATATGAATTATGCTGAAGTAAGATAACAAAATCATGATGGTACATTCAGGGATAAATTAACTTTTACCATAAGTAGGTTTTTGTACATGTTACTCAGTTATGAACGGGTAAGTGACAGATAACATACCCAAAATTAAACCTGGCACAATGTGATAGCAATAAATGTTTCCTATCGTTCCAATCAGTGCTTTAGCTAAGGGGCAACATGATGCCAATTTGTTTCTGATGTCTTCGTATTCTGCCTTATTATTTCCGGTCTTGTCAGTGTTACCGGAGGCGCTGAGGGTCTTTACCTTCAGCCATTGGCCTTGTGTGTCACCTAAGTGAGATAACCATTAATATGGCATTTTACACCAATCAACCAAACAAAATCAGGTTTTCAGTTTTAACAGGTCAAGTTGCAGCATTGAAAATAGGTATTAAAAGAAAAACCTGACTTAGGTGAACAGCATTGTACTCATTTAATATTTTCCCCTCTTCTTTTCCAGAATGTATCTGTAATGCGCACCAGTTTTGATGCTTTAGAAACCGTCCCTGATCATATATAAACAGATTGGATTCCCTTCTCATCCTATTTTTTGTTCAAGAACAAAGATGGGGGAAATACTGGATTGTGACAAGGGCAGATAACTCTTAACCACATTGTGGGTTGCACCTGAGAATTGTCAAGAGAATTAATTTACTTTGTTACAAGACTTTTTTTTATCAAAGGAAGATGTAACAGACATTTGATCTCAGCATGAATTGATCAATAGGAAACTGCTGAAAGCGGAGATATTCAGAAGTCATTGTATAAATATGTGCAAGATCCTTTTTTTTTTTCAAAAACAGAATTCCAGATTTTAACAGGAGTGAATGGGATTTTTTCTGGATATTTTTGACTGCTGAGTGCATTTTTTATAAAATATTGTGAATATCTCAATGTTCTTAATTTTAAATGGTATGTTAATCTGCCATTTTTGTAAACAATAATATTTTTATTGTTTTGATAAATTTGTAATACAAAGTTTATGATAAAGTTAACTATTCAAATTTGTATACAGTTTAAAAGAAAACAAAAAATTCCAAATATATATATGTTATGTGATCATGTTCATAATGTGTTTAATGGCTGTTTTATGTTTGTCAAGATATTTTGTTATTAAAATGCTTTTTACCATATTATGGGAAAAATGGCATTTTGGAGGGGAATTTGTCTTTGTGTCATTATAAATGTAATTATTGACACTAAATTGTGTTTTGTTTTGTTGGGCTTTTTGTCCTGTGTTAATTTAGAGTTTCTAGAAGTAGAATTTGTTTTATTGTTTTCTGTACAGTCCAATTAAATTATTTTAATTACTAAAGTGTGTATTGGTATATGAACATGAGTTTGTGCATTAGGAGGATACCTGTCCATTCTTCACCACACTGACATTCTAAATCACACGAATGAAAGGTAAATGTTAATCAGCAGGTAAATGAAAGGAAACTTGTATGTATGACCATACATGTATAACGGGGAGTATTGTTTAATTTACTACATGCAAAGACTATGGCATAATAGTTATACATATCACGTGATCATTATTATTCCATTTGAAGAATGGTTCAGTTATTTCCAGGAACATTTTCTATGAATGAGACCAGAGTAAAGATGTCTCTCCATCAAAAGCACTTAACCGTATTTCCAGAGAACAGTCCAAAACATATGTGCTGAGTTTTGAGATTATAAAAACTTCTTGAACATTCAGTGCAATTTTAAAGGAAAATCAGGTAGTTTCCAAAATGATCAAGTTTTGTAAGTTTTGACATTTCAAAAATGTATACCTTACATCAAGGAAATTGTTAGTGTTAAGTTCTTCAATGTGAATAAAACATGATCTGAAAGAACTGCTCTGTATTAGTGAAGAGGCTCTCAGGCTAAGATAACATCTGACCCAAGCAATGGAGGAATATCAGTTTTCTAACAAAACATTTGACTTATTATGGTTGTGTAAGTGTAGCTGAATATACTTGGAATGTGACACCGTCAGACAAGTGAAATACTCTTGGAATGTGACACCGTCAGACAAGTGAAATACTCTTGGAATGTGACACCGTCAGACAAGTGAAATACTCTTGGAA
>JAQQZZ010000004.1:184010-208685 GCA_030265115.1 Mopalia vespertina
TTTCAGTGTATCTAAAAAAAAATCAGAGAAAAATCAGATATATGTTTTGAGAGGCCGGCGATAGCGGCGGTCGCCGGAGGATCAGTTTCCATCTTTCACCATGGGTTGAGATAGGCGGGACATAGGGCTAAGACGGAGGAATTAGCCCTATTCATTGTGCTAGCCAGACCCATGGGTTAAGGAAACCACCATCAACAAAGACATAACAGGACAAATACAGGACATAATACAAAGACATCAAAAACAGATCGGCTTCATGTTGCCCCTTATCTGCGAGACCTTAAGACAACAGGAAGCTCCCTCCCAACTCTCCAATACTTCCTTAAGTCTTGGTGTAACTTGCTTAAGGGATATAAGACAGTTGACAAGTGAGGGAGAAAGAGTATTCATGATGACAGAGGTGGTCATCTAGCCTATTTCTTCCAATTTTGGAAGAAGTATTTGGAACTTTTAAAATCTGAAACTGAGAAGACAAAATGAAAATTACCCCAGGCAAGGAAGTGAGGTTAAAATGTATAAATAAATGCAAATTCTGACTTCAATTGAATCAATGTTTTCTTCAATGTTTCCGTGGAAAAAATGCTACTCATATAATTACATTGGCGTTGTTGTTGTGCTCATCGTTGAGATCTTTCTTTAAAAAATAATACACAAAGCCAATTTATGAAAGACATCATAGAAAACGTAAACATACATGCAAATCATACAATCTTGTTCGCTGTCAAAGCCGAAGTCCCAACCACCGGAGAGTGCGAAGTTGAATCAGAAAGACCTGGCGAGCCACCTATGGTGGCACGAGTTAAGTTTCACTTTTGACAGCGGCTTCCGTCATGCGGAACTCTGGGATAGCTTCGACTGAAACGCTGATACAAGTTTCTAGATAATTTAAATTTTGAGGAAAACTTGTGTTTTGAATTTATTGGGGACTTAAAAATGACCCTCTTACGTCAAAATCAAAGAGCTATAGCGAGCGAAAACAGATTTATGAACGCATTATGATAACGAGGTCAAATCGGCCACAACTTGTGACGTCACTAATTAGGGGGGCCAAATATAAAATGTATTGTCAAGACATTTGATGCCGTAATCTCGGATGTGTGCTTATATTTGCTGCAATGGATGACACAAAAGTAGAGGTAAATTAATTAATTTGTTTATTATCATTTTTTTCTGTTGTTTGAATGCCACTTGTTGAATTGTGTCGTTGAATTGAAGAACTCTGATATATTTTGTTCGCTGTGTATTGAACAAGTGACCTACTAGCGTACTACTACAGTGCACACTACATGTACATACAGCCTGATGAATTTATCCTTGTAATACCGCTTGGATTTTGCGGCTATTTATGTTTTGGACTATGGCTTCTTTTCAGTTTATTGGGAATCCTTGTGGACAACATGGGCCGTATACATTCTACAAAGCATTTAAATTCAATCTGGAAGAAAAGTGTCGAATTTTGACGTTGGGAGAATTTTTCTTCGTCAAGATATTTAGCGAAGCGCCTGTTTGCATTAGCGAGCTCCAGCTATTATGGGAGGACAAAAATAACTCGCAACTTTTATCGAGTGTTCGACTCTATTATTTACCAGAAAATACACCCGAAGGAAAACAAGAATTTCATGGACAGGTAAATATTATTTATCATGTTGAATACATTAAATTAAAAAGCGTTCATTTTCCTGCAATAAATTTGTTTGAATTTGAATGACAGATTTCTAAGTTGTTTACTTTGCTGTCAGTTTGCTCAGTGAACTGTACAGCAGAGAAGAGCGGCCATGCCAGTAATGCTGCCCTCCTCCCAAAGTATAGAATTCAACATTACAAATTACTTTTAGTGGTGAAAAACGTAAAATATAATAATTTCCAAACATTTAAATTGTTGTCATAAGAAAACTTACTCTCATAAAACATTCAATAATTTTTTTGTCACATTTAATTTTGATGATAATAAATATATGCAGTGCTCTAATATGTTTATAGAAATGTGACAGAACTATTTTATAGGAAATGAAAATTTGAATTTCTCATGACGGTTATATATTATATGTAAAGGAATGAAATGATTTAAATCCGACTGTTTACAAACGTCTGAATTTAAATGAAGAAAAAACAATTTTTTTAATCAATTTTATTTATTTGTTAAACAATATATGAAACTCATAAAATTATTTTGAAATAAAATATGAATACTGAAATTGGAAGGAAAGAAAAAGTAGAAAATATTATTTGTCTCATACAATTGTTTGATATTATCTATATACCCCAACATGCAGTTTATGACCGTGATATGGGATAATATAACTTAAAAGGTTAAATTAAATATAAAACCTGTTCAGTTATATGGACAACATTAGCTTGAACTGCTTGTAAATTGGCTGGTGGATGTTTTTCACACACATGTTGGTTTTTGTAGGCAGCATAGTACATGGATATCCTGTGTTGATAAGATTTTTAAAATAGGTCACATTGTCAGATCCATCTAAGAGAGTAAATGTATTTCTCTGGCTAAGCCTTCTTAATGTGTGTAATTTGTCATCAAACATGTAGCATATTAAATTTATCATCTTAACATCATACAACATACTAAATTTTATTCGGAAAACACATATTTAATCAACAATTTTGCCATTCATTATCTACTTGCCAAACCTCATGCATGAATATTCAACATTTTATTGTGTTTATCAAGTAACCTGGATCCAATTTGGAACTTGAACTGTTATAGAGGCTCCCAAGGGATGGGTCATGCCAGCTTGGCTCAATAGCATAATAAGCTTTAACATTTACCCATTTACATTTCAGAAATAAGACCTTTTTGTCCAATGGATAAATTGGCTGATTACAAATTTGTATAACCTAAAGCCATGCTGGCAATTGCAAAAATATATATTTATCTTATGTTCATTGTATGAAAAAAATGAAAGAGTTCATAATGCCAGTTGGAAGTAGATTTTAGTAATGCAATTGTTATTTTCTTGCTTTTAGTAGCCCTTTTTTTTTTATTTAGGTTTAACAATGAGTTTCAAAATAACTTATTTCGATTTATTGATTTTGTTCCAAATTATATCATTATGCGCCTTAGCTGTACACAGCTAGTAAAATCAATCAATTTATACTTGATAGGTCATTTATTTCAAAGAATAGTTTATGATTATGACAAGCACATGAGGGCCTGCTGTGCTTTATTGTGTAAAGTGGGGCTCTGGAGGGAGCCTATCAGCTACAGCTTACTATGAGCGAATTGTTTGTTGATGTATTTACTCCATACCTCCTACATGCTTAACACAGCCTATGCTATCTTCATTATAAAGGTCAGCTGGTTTCACACATCACACAGACAAGCCTTGCATATATAAAGGAAACAAGGCTGAATGTTCAAATGCTAATTTAAGCATAATGGCTATAAAATTGATTTTTGCTTGTCCACTGCAGACCGTAATTGACTAACTTACATTATACCTGCAGTTGCAACTGACATGTAGTTAAATGTCTCCATGACCCTATCCAACATATGTCCACTGTTTTGAAAATAAAAATAAATTTATAATAACGAATGCAGGTTACTGGCTGCCTAAAATCTTAAATAGGAAAGAAAATACACATAATACTTGTGAAGACTATATTATTACAATCAGCGTGAGTTCATATCTGTGTAATTTTATAAGATATATCTAAACTGATTAGGCACTTTCAAATAAGTACAGCTTTTAAATTTTATTCTTCTCAATTCCTACAAACTATATGTTTTGTTTGTTTTAACGTTTATAACATATCGTCGATGGAGATTTTCAGTTGAGTTGAGAAACAACAAAAAATAGTATAAACTTTAACAGTGTTATTAATAGGTATATAACTCAACATGATGTGATTAATTTACACTTGTGTTATGTATTTGTAGACCCTATAAGCCTATATTGAACTTAAAATGTGACAATGTTTATGCAATGGGCTTGGTTATTATATGAATAATGAATTTCCTTATCCTGCTTTGTGGTTATAATGATACTAGTGTTTCATCAGTGGACACATGCTAACAAGCCCCCCTCTCTTGGCCCCCCTCATCATTCCAACAGAAACCTGTTTAAAAAGATGTTTGAGCTTCATCTATGCAGGCTTATTCCGTGAGTTAAATATTGTGGAGAAGCCCTCTGGAGAAGTGCACGTATACTGCAAGCTTAACATATGATAAATTAACCCATTCTTAACACCAGGGTTTCCTATAATTCTCGTTTTTTTATTTTTACATTTTATAGTCAGTATCAACAACAGAACTTTCTGTGCCCAACATAGTTTTGACTAAATTATAGACATCTAATGAACAGAAAAAAGAGCTGTATTTCATAATATTCATTTTATTTAAGGTGGAATTGACTGTTCCAACATATTAAATTATTCCAATAATTTGAATGTTATAAATTTACAAATTAATTTCATATGTTAATTTTTCACTCATGTACAAAAAAACATTCAAAGGCATGAACATTTAATATTTTTTTATCACTTTTTCGTAATGGGTTGTTTTTTAAAATCTGCATTCAGCAAAATCAATCTAATTTTCTGTTTGACATGTTTGTTTCAAATGTTTTATTAAGCAGTAAATTATTCCAGCTGTCTGTTGATAAAACTTGAGTATCCATAATAGAGAAGAAATCCCTTTGGCAATAGAAGGGCTTGCCTGACCTAAATGTCATTAAGAATATAAGGGGTTTCTATAACTGCAGCCAACAGGTGGCCTGAATTGTAATGTACGGCTCACTATATATAATATAGGTACTGTACATAATATACTTTGTCAGATCTCTTTCCTTATAGCATTATGGGGAAGTAAGAGATGGAATAAGAAAAGATTTGGTTAGGTTGTTTTGGAGATTTTTTCATCTTCAACACTGTTAGGACATAACCATATTAAAGAGTGAATTTAGGAAGATTTGAAGTTTGATATATTTTAGAACGTTGCTAATCAGTACCAAATATTTTCATGAAAGCAGTTTTTTTAACTGTTTAGTAATATAGGATTTAGCGTGATCAGTTTTTGAGTATGTCCTGTAAGTGTTGAAGGTTATTTCACTTTAAACACAGAATCCAATTCTAATGTGCAAGACCTGTAATAGTATAAACATTTAAATTTCTAACTTTTTTTAACCTTTATTAATATTTGATCAGATCTCCATATATATATTTTTCTGTGAATTTTATTTATAGATTAATAACAAGTGGCAGGGTAGTTTTACTGACTTTTGCTGGGATCACATGTGTACTTATGATTACTTCATCAGAATGATAAATATATCTCTTTATCTATCAATCAATCATAAGACTCCTTGTTTACTGACATGTGTATTGACCCCGCACATAATCAGCAGTATCATCACAGTAACATCACAGCTGTTATTCAACCCCTAAAATGTGGACGGTTTGTTGGAGGTAGCTTCCTGTTGCCCTGGTGCTCACAGGGCTACGTACAACAGGAAGCCAATCTGTTTTGTTGCCATTGTTTCTTGCCAGTTGTCTTGACAGGTGGTTTCCTCCACCCATTCGGCTGGTACACCAACTTTTGAGTGAGGTAAACTTAAGTATGATATTTAGCCCCGATACATTAATCAGTCAAATAAACTAAACACATAGGTCTCATTCTAGAAATATTAACAGTTAAACAGTTAGTATTTCTAGAATGAGACCTAAGCATTTATATGTTTCCTTTGTACACCCCCCCTTATTAAATGATGATATAATTGAAGTAGAAATATTGACAATATCAGTGATCTGTCCTGGATGTTTTAACACAATGTGAACTGTTTGAGAAATTTTACAGCATAACTATTTCTGTATTCCTTATATCTTGATATTACTATACAGTATGGTGACTGAGCATCATATATTGTAGTTAATTTACTAATTCGGGATAGAACCTTACATAAGAAGGATTTGCTGTGTGTGTCCTTGTCTACCCATATGACTTCACACAAACTGCTGATTAATATTGATCCAACCCGTACTTGTAACTCCAGTGATAAAATCTATATGAGTTAAGTCTTGGTTAACTGATCAGCCATAGCAGGTAACTGACCCATGCTGGACAGGCTTGGGGGGACAGGGTGGGTCAAAGGGGTAGCTTGGTCTATATATAGCTCTGGTCATCCTTTTAATACATGTGTTGATCATGGTGGCAAGAGGTGTTCCTGTATGTATAAACCAATGCGTCCAATAATACAGTTGATTGACAAGTGCCAGGCTGTTTGTTTTCAGCACATGTCAGAGACTCTGTTGGTTAATTCACAACTTTAATCTGTCACTAAAAATCAATAGGTGTTGGATACTCCTCTGTTATTTATATGTGTGAGACCTTTTCGTTCATTAAAAAGTTCTAATAAATTCACTTTGGTAAATTCAGGCTGTGGTGAAGTTCTAGCTACATGTATTGCATAGACAATACATGTATATAGCAGAAATAATAACTTACTTGCTGTTTGGTGTTTTTATTTCTTGTAGTACATATTCTTTAAGCATAAATAAAAACTTTGTAGCCTTCATGAATATTTGCCATTCCTTTTGTATCCAGATTGTAGTATAAACTATATTAAGAAGTACATGGCTGTACATGTGTTGTAATATGTTTCAATTACAAATTCAAGACCAGTTATGATATTCAATTTATTTTTCTGATATCAGGATGAAGTCTTGGCTGTTTCTGAGAAGATTATCCTGAAATTAGATGATTTAGTACGTCTGATTAAGGATGGGGTGTCTTGGGAGACAGGTAGTATTCCTGTAACTGATAACGATGATACCCCAGAGAATGACAAACACCCCATTAATCTAGCCAAATCATTCGCTGCTAATAACTTTGGACTTCAGTTTAAAGGAGAAAATGAAGACCAAAAAATTGGTAAGTAACAACAAGTTTTTTTATGAACACAATTCTTCTTGTTTGCATTCATCCTAAATATATTTTTATGTGGCGAAAATTAATTTTATGACGAAATTCTTGAACGTAGGCCCATTAACAATGTTGTAGCATTGAGAAGCTAAAGTATTTTTAGGGCCTGATCCATACGGCTGGTAGCATTTGGTCCCTGAAATCATATTATTTCAGGGGAGGTAAAGTTCAAAGCAACCAGCTGATGTAAATAAAGTAAACATCTCACACATAAACGCTTGATAGATAATTCCATATGTGTAAACATAAATTTCACATATTTCACATATTTATAACAATTTGGCATTGAAGATTTTTTAAAGTTATTTCTTTTTATTAAGTACATATTAAGTCCAATACTAGCCATATGCAGAATATAGAGTCATTAAATCTTAACTCTGGCCCATTGGTAATTGTCCGTAAACTGTTACAATTTCAACACGATGAAAATTATCAAATGGTTGCAAACTAGTGAAATGGGAAATGGTTGCAAACTAGTGAAATGGGAAATGGTTGCAAACTAGTGAAATGGGAAATGACATTTGAATGTGATGTAATACATACAGAAAGGTTGTGTAGCCATGAAATTGGTATAGCAAATGCTGTTAGAGCTCTAATAAAGTGATTAAGTTTTGCTATTGATTTTTGCGTTGGTAATGGAACAATTCTGTTATTTATATGGATGGTACAGACACTCTGGCTAAGGGCATTTTGTTTGTAGCAATGTTGTCTTTGCTAAGCACGGGAGAAAGATTAACTTTTCAATGGTATTAAAACACCTCACATGTTTGGGTTGTGCTAGTGTCAATTATTATTCAGTTGGAAACATGACGTAAAACACCAATCTTTCAATCAATCTATGCAAAAAATAAATATTTGTGTCTTGTGCATCATGAGTTTTTCTGTTAACCTAATTATTATAATAACAAGTTCATTTCACGAGGAATTCAAAATGCAAAATGGCTCTTGCAGGTTACATGTAGAAATAACATGTATATGCATCTTAAAATAATTCTATACATTTTAAAATTAAAATATTAAACTAATTAGTTGTAAAATATCATCAAAGTAATTATATACTCTTTTATCTTAATTTAGTAAAATTTATAATATTCCATGTTTATAATTTGTGAAATGTAATTTCTTGATCATATTTAGACAGCCTACTCTCTGTGTTCATGTATATGTTGCTACATTGTAACAGGAAGTATTAATTTCCTATATCTCCTGGTACATTATTATATTTAGGTAGAAGTCTACTGTTGAAATTCCTGGGTTTTTTTTAGGTCAACCAAGTGTAATTTTGTAATTGTAAATCTTTAATAATGTTGTAAATTTTCGGTAATCTACCTGGTTCTTGCCAGGAAGTGATAGTTATAATAAATTTGAGCCTTTTTAAATAGGTAAATCATGCAATGCTGAACGAGGCATTGTGCTTAATTATAGATGAAGTGCAGCACCTACATTCTGTTTTAATGCATTTATGAGAGTGGGTAGTTCAGAGGGAGCAGAGTGTTGTGGTGTCTTTGGTTTTGTGCTTTGTGAATGTCCTGCCTGGTGTTTGTTGTTTACCAATGATAGTGAAAGGTGATTTCCTTCAAACATTGGGCTGCCATGAATGAAATAAGCTTATTAAAGTGCAGCTTCGAACAACCATTTCTGACAGTGTGCCATGAGTGGTATATTCTTATGATGGATTAATACATGTAAATTCAACAAGGTGCAACCTCTATAGCAAAAAAAATTATGTCTGTATATAAAAAAATGATTTAAAAAACCCTACAAAACTAGGAATGAAATTAAAAATATAAATATAAGATTAAATGTACAGGTTATAAACTGTGCTGTTTGTTTTTACATAGGTAAAGTAGCCTGTAATGGAAATTACTTTTTTCATACGTGCATGTAATTCAGATACACTTTTTAAAAGCATTAGAAATTAGGCAGTCAAATTGCACAAACTTTTTGTTTGAGTGGCATTTCTGAGGAGCTGACCAGTAGTCAAATAAATCAGAAAATCATGTGTATAGTGATAACTTGTATTATTTTCTTCTTTATCAGCAATTTTTTTGTTTTAATATTTAGACTGTTTTCAAACCTGAAAAATAACTTTAAAGTTACATTGCCACAAGGAAATTTTTTCTGATTTAATAGATTACACCAATTAAAATGTGACCATGTGGAGCCTCACCTGTGTCAATCAGCCTTTGATTTGAGATTCTGCCCTCAGTTTATTAAAATATATCTCAATTTACATTCATATTGAAATTTCCACATGTAAATGCTGGCTGCAGACCTCCATTTCATTAACTAGAGGGCTAAACTTTAAACAGGATATCTTTATTAAAACATTACCCTGATATATATTCTGGCTGGTTCTATGTTTACCACCACTGGTTAGTGCATAAAGTATCTCTGATAAAATTAAAACTATTTCCCCTCAAGGGCTATCTATTTCTACAGTTACATGTATACTTCTGTTATGACATTTACACACTAGACATATATATATACATAAATATGTCATAGGTAATATTGTTGTTAAACACTTCAATTTATAATGTCTATTTGTGTCCAACAGAAATTTTGTTCTATTTGAATTGTTAAAAAATTAAAACTATGATCAAAGTATAAAAGTTAATAAAAATAAATAAATGTTGACAGGGATTGACTTGACTGTGAGATAAAAAAAATTTGTTGTAATGTATGGTACAAATGTTTCTAAAATGAATTATTTTCCTTCCTTTATCATGACTAGCTGTTTATTCTACTCACTATTTCTAATTTGATCAATCAACATGAATGTTGTCTGAATATTTTTAAGTTCACATCATATCTTTTATTTGAGCATTTCCCAAAGAAACAGGATGTTGATGTGGCTTACACAGCTTTGAAAAACCTGCCCATGTGCTTGTCTTGTTTCTCCTCCATGTTTATTGCCATTGAAGTTGATTTGGATGACATGCCGTCATGATGAGTAAAATAACATTGAATACCATGAAACCCCAACCATGAACCAAATAAAACCCTTATTATATTTGCCAGAACCAGACTTTTAGAATAATGCAAAAAATAAAACACATTTGTGGGTAATTACTCGACACTAATTTAGTGACACTGTGTCAGTGCTTCCTGGAGAGAGAGATTGTCTGCCGTAACTTGAAAGAAAGGTTGATGAGAACGGTTGATGTAGTTCTACCATGAGCCTTTGTAGCTCAGTTGGCTAGAACTCTGGCCCTGCTAGCCAAATACCCCGAGTTCCAATCCTGATGGAGGCCAGCAAAATTTTCTTCTCTAAAATAAAACTTAATATATATATATTTTTTGTTTTGTTTCTTTAAACCCCATTGAGCTCTGATCTATTAAGCACACTCACTGTCTAAAAGTTGCCATAAAAATTTAATTTGCTTAGGGCTATTCCTATTTTGCACCCTGTTTGGTGTAAGGACAATTTTAAGTTTGATCACTTGTACCTCGGAACACCTGGTGAACCACAATACAAATTTTGAGCAGGGCAAATGTATCTTTAAAAAAATTCTATAGATATTTGGTTTATGGTCCACCTGCTGACATTGCTGTAAACACTTGCATGTTATGGGTTATTACAGGCGATAATTATGATAACAATATTTTTGACCCTGCCCCCCCCCCCAAAAAAAATAAATAAAAATATACAATTGAATTTTCACAAATAATAACATATTATAATCAAACACATTCAGATAGCTCTGACCTAAATAACCCATAGCCCTTAATCCATGCATGCTTATATTAAGATAGCCCAAATCTATAATCTTGTTATTATCCTAGCCCAAATCCATCAGATGAATATAACCTCTTAGCCCAAAAGCCATTTCAATTGACAATCACACAGCCAATTTGAGCTAAAATTAATCAGCTGATAATAATTGCAAAGCTTAAATTCACTGACATAGTCCACATTCATAAACTTATTATAATCTTAGCCCAAATTCATCAGCTGATAATAACTACTTAGTCCAAAGCTATGTGCAGATGATAATCACGAAGTACAAATTCATCAGCTGATGATACCGGTAATCACAGAGCCTACATCTATAGTAATTGCACTGACATTGCCCTCATCCATTTATGTAGAGATGGCTTATTTTAACCATGAAGTGCAAATACTGAGGCTGATTGTAATCACAAAGCCCAAATCAATACCTTGATGAGTGATTTTAACCCATTTGCTGATTGTTATGGGAAAAAAACTCACAAATTCACAATGAGTCCAAATCCCTTTATAGCTGATCACAATCAGTAAGTTTAAAGGTATTCCCAAATGGGTTTTAAATCAAAGTGACTGAAAGATAATACAATTGACTATCTTTAAAAAAAAATCACGTATTTTTCCGATTCTTTGAATTTGTGTAATTCAATTTCAAACTTGAGAGTTTTCATAACATACATTTGAGCTGTGACATAGGCAGGGGAAACTACCTTTGGAACAGTACATGGCGGAAAATGATGACTCTATCTCCGATACACGAAGGGTTGCTAGGTCTGGAAATTCAAAATGGTGGCAGACAACTTGAGCGAATGTTCTAAAATGAACTGTTCTTCAGACAGCA
Organism: Mopalia vespertina; assembly: GCA_030265115.1. Classification (NCBI taxonomy): domain Eukaryota; kingdom Metazoa; phylum Mollusca; class Polyplacophora; order Chitonida; family Mopaliidae; genus Mopalia; species Mopalia vespertina. Next base: position 195,519 of record JAQQZZ010000004.1, read on the forward strand.
AATTTAGCGATGGTGATTTACCTGATGACCAGAATTTTTGTGACGATAATGTACTAATGTATATGAATGACGGAACAGAAACCGATAGATTGCCAATAGTTTGTATGGAAATTATCCTGTGCCAATATGAGCACCAAGTTAACGAAATTGACATGGGCAATGTCTAAATTTATCCAAAACAGATATAAGAAATTTTTAGAGGATTGAATATTTATTATTATATCAAACTTTCAGTCATTTTAGTTATTGCACAGGGTTTAGTCTTTCAATAAATACGAGACACAACTTTTAGGCATTCTTTATATATTTATGTACGACGCAAAAAACAGTGAACAGTGATAGCGTTGCCCAAATCCATAAGCTGGTGTACAGTGCCCAAATCCATAAGCTTGTTCACAGTGCCCAAATACATAAGCTTGTTCACTGTGCCCAAATCCATAAGTTGGTTCACAGGTGAATCACAGTGTTCAAATCCATAAGCTGGATAAAAGCACAATTTCCATAAGCTAGATAACAGTGCCTAAATACATAAGCTGGATCAAAGTGCCCTATCCATAAGCTGGATCAAAGTGCCCTATCCATAAGCTGGATCATAGTGCACTATCCATAAGCTGGATCATAGTGCCCTAGCCATAAGCCTGATCAAAGTGCCCTAGCCATAAGCTGGATCATAGTGCCCTAGCCATAAACTGGATCACAGCACCATTTGCATAAGCTGGATAACAGTGCCTAAATACATAAGCTGGATCACAGTGCCCTATCCATAAGCTGGATCATAGTGCCCTATCCATAAGCTGGATTACAGTGCCTAAATCCATTAGCTGGATCACAGTGCCCTGTCCCTAAGCTGGATCACAGTGCCCTATCCATAAACCGAAAATCATAGCAAAAGAAAAGTAAATAACCGGATAATTACACACTTCTATAAGGTCCAACTAATAGGGAATTATGCTAACTAGAATTAACTTGTTTATATCTCATATTTAGAACTTCATCATGTATGAAAGTCACTGTATAGAGCCTCCTGTTTATATGGACGTTAACAGTGGTTAGAGAGAAAAAAGTCATGCCCTTCAGCTCTGTTTTAATTGATGCTTAAGATTTTGTTATTCGGTTTTATGCATGTGGCATGTGTGTTTAGCTTTATGGTAGTGTGATACAGTCTAAATGTGGTCAATAGGTTTTTTCCTTTTGAAATTAATGAATTCTAGCAATAGCTGGCCATGTTTCATTTACAGGATGAATTAGTGACACCATTAGTAATTACATGTATTTTATTGAGAATTTCACTTATTCCCCTACACCCCTCCTATTCGCAAATTTAAGAACAAACATACTATGTTCACAAATTTATTTTAAATAAAATTAACAATTTGTTAACTATCATTAAGGTATTTATGAGTCATTTTAATGCTGTATAGCAGATATATCACCTGGTATATTCTACAGACATTAATTGTTAGGTGCCCCGTTTTAAACTCTAAGCTTTTTTGTAGTTATACACAGCCAAACTCCAGTCACCTGTCCTCTTCCTATTGACAATCTTTACTTTTGTTTGCTGACACAAAGCAACAATGATTCCCCCAAAGAAGCTATAGAAAGAGTGTATTAACCATGTATCCCAGTAGAACCTGCATTGCTGTCCTATACTAACAGCAATCTTAAATACACAATCAAAAATATAGCTGTGTAGTAATACTAAATCACGTAATACTATGAAATAAAGTACTGAAGACATTGATACATGATAATATCTGTGATACGTATTATTATTAATTTTATTAATGATGAATCGCAGCATTTTGTTAGGTGCCTAAAATGTCAGTACAAAATAAACTAATGTCATGAAACAATCCACAAGTATTATTTTACCCCTGTACAGTTATTTGAATTGTTTTGTTCAATCAGCTGGTACATGTGCCCTGGGCTCATCTCAAACAATAAAGAAACCTGGATTGAAATTATTTCAATTCACCTCTTTTGGGCAGAATTTTAGTTAATATCAGGAAAGAATTATTTGTACATTTATTAGAGGTTTATACACAAGTTATAAAATTGATATCACAAACTCAATGTGGTTGTGCTAGTCTAGTCAGTGTTTTGCAAAATTTTTAATGGAATCTGTTTCATGCATTTTCTATTTTAAAAATCTTCAAATAGATAATACAGTAATGTCCACATTAGATAGTGTCATTCTTGGAAGACTGATCTATTACAACAGTCAGTGTATTTTATAATACACTGTACATGTAGGTTGTATGCATGAGTGGACGCTGTTCTGTATTTCCACAACAATCCAATATTGCCCTGACAAACATCTAGCATTAGTTCCTATCAAATTGTATATCAGATTAGACGATCATTATGATATTGATCTTGCCTGGATACCATAGATAACAACCCTGCCTCCTCCTAATGAATCCACTATACAACCTGTAATAACTTCACAGCTGTCACTCAATAACTAAAGATAAATTGCATCATTTAAAAAAAATCTACACACATTTTGTTGCACTATTAGTATTATTTTCATGATAGTAGGAGAGTTACCTTTAACAAAACGTGTAATCTTTTTTAAGCAATTTATATTATTATTACATTATTTAACTGTGGTATATCTTTTGTTTTGTATTACCATAAGTGTCTATGAAGTGTGTTTAAAAAAAAAATTAATTAGTTATGAATTTCCTTTTTATTGTCATCTTAATTTGTATAATAAAAAATGAACAATTATATATTTGATAAATGTAGATAAGGAAAAAATTGCTCTACTCCACTTAGGAACTGAACTGGCCAAAAATAAAATTGGCATAACAGAAACAGTGGCATGATGTCTTCCATAAAAAATAACACCATTTTATGGAATAAAAGACTCAATCCTCAATTTTAATATGTGCCAGATATACATGTACATTGCATAATAATAAGTAAAAGCTAATAAAACCATATTTCTTTTTGTTTCTAACTGACAAAAAAAATTGTTTTGTCTTTTAAAACTATAGTTTTCTTAAAAGTTACAACTGGTATTAATGTTAAAATAGTAAAATATAGTTAGGTTGCCCAATTTTTCTGTAAACTGACTAGGGGTTTACACAACAAGACGTCATTCTGTTCTCAGAGCAATTAACAACATACATGTAGCTTGAGAACTCTAATTGTCTTGAAACAAAGGCATAAAATTATTTCGTCAACCAAAATTTTATTAAAATTTTATGTTGAATTGGATTGATTGGTTTGTTCCGGTGTACCAAGATTATTTACACATATGACAGCATGGCAGACCAATTGGTTAGAAAACCAGCATGACTGGCTACACACAATTACAAGACCAGACAAACATAAGATGAAATACAGGAAGCTTACCAGGTGATTCATTTGAAGGCAATACAATATACTTAAAAAATATACCCACCCTAACACAATCATTAAAAGCGTTTTGCTCTGTTTTTGAAAATTATTGTTCTTCCATTATTAAGTTAAGGCTTAAAACATACTGCCTTAAACCATTTTATGTTTAACTTATCACATATCAGTTGTCAGTCAAGATAAATAAGCTAGAGTTTTGTAAAATTGTAGGCGATAAACTGCTGGGCTACAAAGGTTGAAAAATGTTTATGATTGGGCCTTGAAGAATATGTACTACCCCACTCCACCCAACTACACCCCACCCTCGCAAGAAAGAAACAACTATTCGCAATAAACAACAAGTTTCTTTTGGTTTTGCAAGACAATAAAAAATATCAGAAATTAGATTTAATTATATCATTCAGTGTAAAAGTTGAATGTTATATTGTTGATAAACATAATATTTCGTCAGCTGATAACCCTGGTAGAGAGCCTCTTAGATTAGCTGAACTGTGGTTTTTATGTCAACCAAGGGCATTTGACATGAATACAAAAGATATCCTGATTGTTCATATATGGTCACATAACAAGTATCACAATACTAAATAGTGTTATTTAAAATAAAATTACAGAAAAATATTTATTTATTTTAGTACATGAAAATGTGTTTTTAGTTCAGTATATTTCCAATATAAAACCGTAAGTGTGAGCAGGAGTTAATAGGATCTGACTGTAGTTTGAAACTATAGAGATTTGTTTGAGGGGAACTATTGCTTTGCCAGCTTGCTGAAAAAACCTTGTGTATAGGAAGCTATTTTATAGGTTCTACTTTCCTTACATGTATATACATGAGAGTGGATTTAGGGGTCAGCAGTGTCACTAGTGATAAATGACTGACATATAGTTTGTAATAAATACATAGATTTACTCTCTTATCACATTTAACATAGTCTCAATGAAAATATATTTGTATTAACAATTTTAAAGATTTGTAGTACAATTAAATATTTTCTTATTTTATTGATTCACCACAATGTTATCAGGTAGTTGCTGTGTTTCTAATAAATGTACATGTTTTGATAGCTAATATATTAAGTGATTTATATTGTAATTGTACTTGCTTTAGTTTATTTGTATAATTTGTTGTATCATTAATACAATTTATTCAGTATAATATGTCTTTGTGTTCGGATTGTCCTTAGGTTTTTTTAAATTGTCTTTAATATTTAAAGTTATGCCATGAAAAAATAAACTGCACATCCTATTGTTTTCTTATTATGAGTAGTTGCGAGTGTTTCGTCTTATGTTTAAATGTTGATTTGAGAAAGGGTGAAACCAGTTTGTAGTGGCTGTAAATAGATTATGCCTAAGGGTGAAGTGAAACACACATGTATCATACACACATGCATGGAGTGATATGACTGCATGACTCTTGAATAAAACAGAAAGCTTCAAATTGGTTGTTTTAATAGAATGGTTAAATATAGTCAACTCTCATATACATAATGTTACTTATTCAATTAAAAGTTTTTTTTTTAGATTGATACAAAGATTATAATTCTAGAATGTTTCGATGTTGAAGTCACATATTTTAGGTTATCCTTTCCGTTCTCTTCATGTATACATATAACAGACATAACTATAGGGTACATTTATATTTTAAATATATAAAGAAACTGACAAAACTAAACTTAAAAAAATTATGTTTGATCATGATTCTTAGTTTATGATTTAGTACTATTATTAAGTATATCTAGCCTCGATGTGAGCGGGACTAAATGTATAAAACTGCATTGTTCATAAATCCATATATTGTTTTAAGGAGACAGAATTCTGTACTATAGTGAAGGCTTACTCTGTACACGTACACTTTGTTGTACACGTATATCTGATTTAATATTGAATTTCTGTGGACTATGTTTGGCCTTCAGTTCTAAACATCTCACAAATATGGTTTCTATCAATCCATGGCCAACCTTCAGTAAGCTTATAGCAGAAAATACCAAGAAGACTAGCAAAGCAATCAATCTTTAGAAACTGCAACTATTGTGGCTCTACCAGATTTTGTTGAAGATCTAATTTTATGGATCATTTAATTCCTTGGTTGTTTTTATTTTTATTTTATTTTTTGTTACCAGGTTTATAACATCTTAGTGGAAATAAGCTTTTATGAACTTACAAGATAATATTAAGAATTTGTGTGTATGAATTCATTATTATATATAGAACACTTCTATAGGTGTATGTGGGCAAAGCAAGGCAGTATTGAGAGGGTGGAGTGGGGTGTGGGTCACTTAGGCAGACAGTGTTACATTACAGTCCCCTCAACCCCCCCTCTCATTCATCAGTCCTGACTCAAATAGAAAGAAGGCTGGCGAATTGATTAAATCCCTATCCACATTCTGGACGGAAATAAACACAGCCTGCATGCATTCTAGGCTGTTCAATTCCTTGTATATATTGTAGCATCAGATATTACTGGTATATATACTCTACATGTCATAAACACAGTGTTAAGCAGATGTACTGTAACCAATGTATTTATTATACACATATAATGAAATACTCAAACTATGTTATATGTGTGTTAGATTAAATTGTAATATGAGGAGGACTGAATAGCACTCACTACCTTGGCAAGATTCTGGCATTTGTCCAGTCTACATATTCACATATCAATACCCATTGTTATTGCAGTTATATTATTTTATCTGATTGTCTGTGAAATCTATGCACTTAAGTGAAGCCCTGCAGTCCAATAGACTTGATCATTATTTATTGCTAACATCAACACACACACAATAATCTGGGAACCTTAGTGTCCTGTTCTCTTTTAAAAGAAACTTTATGTCTATAAGATGTATCTTACAATGCATATTCATGACGACACCATTGCACAATGTTTAAACCAAGATAATTAATTATTTACTTGTTTTAAAGACTAGCTGAACAGGATATAAACATAGGGAGTGTCTACAATCTTTGATGCTAGCATTACAGTCCGTTCAGTGAAACCTCTTTCAAACGATAGTATTTATTTCATCTCTGATGAATTCCCAATAACAGTTTCGATAAGAGAGATCAATCAATTTGTTAATTAAACAATCAGTCTTTTTAAATTCATTCTTTATATAATAAATAGAAAGTATTTGAATTATTAATACATTTACTATTGATCTAAATAGGAAACCATGTTAAAGTTAGTCAACCAGTAGTATATATGTATAACAGCAGTGTATGTGTTGTAGTTGATGAATATAAGCAGGCTTTTTTTTATGCTCCAAACACTTGCTTAGTTTTGGTACTGACCTAATTCTGTCTTTCATATGTATTGCCTCTGCTATAGCTTAACATAAACACCAAATGTAAATTGATTTATCTCCATGTTTATTTAAACGAAAGATAAAAATAACATTTGGAAAGGTTACCCTTATTAAAATTGTGAATATATTTATGTCTTGTTTTGATAAGCTTCATAATTTTTGTTTTCGTTTGTCTCATTGGTACATTGTAATGTTGCATGGCACATTAATATTCTCAATTATTGCTTATCTTATCCTTTTCATATTATGTACAAATGTAGGCTTTATTTGACCCCTATTATTAGCTGTAGGGCCGTAATGAAGATCTTATCTATATTTAGCACATTGATTTTTACCTAGAGCCTTCAGTTAATTTATATGGGACTTGTATGGATTTATTATGATATGAATACAATCAACAGATGTTATGTACAATATGTGTTGTGCTGTCTACTCCTGGAAACATATTTATTGTATTTTATAAGTGTATATACAGGCATACATACGTAAGCTTACTTACTAAAGAACAAAAACACAAAAAAATGAAACAAATTAAAGTCATGAAAAGTAATATGTATTAAAAATACTGAAACCCTAACTGCTATTTACAGGTTTGAGCTGCTTAATATGCGTAGATAGTATACATGGGATGAAATAAACATAAACTTTGTTTTAAAAATTACCATTTACCTGAATTTTACAACAGAATTATTTAACTGGGGCCCCTTTAACATAGAAGAAATGCTGATCAGTTGAGTCCTTAAAAATATGATTTAGTTGGGTTTTTATGTAAGTTCGTGGTTGTGAGATGTTTCTTTGACAAGCTTTTGGCTGAATCTTTCATTATACCGATCACGGCGGTGTTTATTCTTGTTCATATATATTAAAGCTGCATCCTGTTTTGGTGTAAAGTCAGTTGAATAATTGACAGTTTCATCTATAGAGTGTTGAACTAAAGAACCTTAATAACTGACAAGTTGTAGCAGTTCATTCCAAACTTTCATTCAGTTGGGTGACAGTGGTCAAAATATTGCCTTTCTACCTGTCATTGACAATTGGATTTTCACAAGCGACAGGTGAAAATAAAATCTGCCTGTCACTGACGACAGGTTACATATATGTAAAATAAAGAATAAATTCTGTGTTAATTGATCAAATGACGAGTGTCTTAACCTAATAGCTTAATGGAACATTACTCACATGAGCCACCAGAATGACCTTTCAAACATTGAGATATTCATATTGGTAAATAAGAAATATGTTCCTAATTCGCATCTAAGTGACTGTAAGCCCTATTCCACTTTACACACACAAAAAAAGAAAGGACAGGTAGAAATTGACAGGGACTGGTAGAAAATAAATCTACCTGTCTCCTAGGACAGGTGGGAATTTTTAAACATTTCAACCCCATTTCAACTTATCAAGATTATATTTTTGATAGAAGTAAATTTTAAAGAAAGCTAAATGGACAAAATTAAATATGTTGGCTTCAAAATTTTATTTTCCTTTTTAAAATGTTAATATTTTGTCTTGAAAATGATGAATATTGAATATTGTTGGGCCAAATTGAATATTTTTTCTAAATGGCATGTAAATCTGACTTTTAACAACTCCTGAATTGGAAATATTTACTTCTTGAAAATAGTTATTAAATTGAAATATTTAGATTAAATTGAATATTTCTTGCTGGAAATGTACATTTATATATATCATTTTCATTATTTTTTTTTGCATCATCTTTTCTGCTAGTTACATGTAGCATGATCAAAATGACTATTGTTTGAATATTAGTCCTCGTATATATATTCAATCACTATTTATTGACATAGGTGGGTTTTTTTCTCACACATTTCTGCTCTCTTCCAGGTTGTGATGTGTCTAACTCCACACAGGTAATGATTTTGAGCTTCCCTCGTTACTGCCGATATAGAACTGTAATGAAAAGGCTTGAGAAATGTGAAGACAATTGGTTACGTAATGCTCTTGTTTGTGCTATCGGGGGATTCACCGTCAAGAACAGTAACTCTCGGGTGTTGTTTTGTCGAGACACATTTGATGACCCAGAACTAGACAATTTAGAGATACGGTGTGATCACTTAGGTAAGACTTTCATCCAAGTGGATTAAAAAAAATAGTTATCAACAAATAAATCAAATTGACAGGTATGCCTAATGGATAGATCATACTTTATAATCTGATTGTGTTCATTTAGTATACATTAATATGGTGTGCATTCCTATACACAAGATGTAAAAATCATCCATTTTTAAATTAGTATATAGTTAAATGTGTACAGTTCTTCATTGATACCAAACGCAGTATTTCTACTATACTTTGTGAATAATAATGAAAGAGATGCTTTTTCTGCCATGTTTTGATAACTGTTTTATGACATTTTAGCCCCCAATTTAAAAGGAAGGCCTCGGAAGAAACGTTTACAGTCAAAGAAGGAATCGTCTTTAGAATCTGACAGTGGGGAATCTAATGCTGACCTATTTTTACCTCCATCTGCTACCAAATCAAAGCCTTCACCTGTAAGTGGTCTTGCCTTCTCAAATCTATAACCGAGCAGGTTTTACTACAAAAATCAATCAACACATTTTTTTAAACCTTGTTTCTCTGTTGTAGTGGTCAGATATTTTACTATTGCCTCCCAATCAATCTGCCACTGGTAAAAATTCTGCAATCTGCTCATTGAAAAACCAAATTAAGGGTTCAAATTTAACTACTTATGTAATTGGAATTTCAATGGATTTTTTTTTTCCTCTATCAAAAACTTTAACTTTGAATAGCCCAAGGTGTCAGCAAGATGTTTTTTTATGTTTTCAGTTAATGATACGAACGAGAAAGGATAGCGTGAAGAATGGCACCCATTTAAGAGATAAGAGAAATATCACAAAAGAGGAGCAATCATTTTTGCAGTCACTCCATAAATACATGAAGAGTCGTAAAACACCTATTGAGAGAATACCATCATTGGGATTCAAACAAAGTATGTTTTTGTGTCAGAATCTATCAAATTTTAAGTTTTTTTCAAAATAAATCAGTCTGATCGTTTTATTAAATATTCACCACGTTTTGTTCAAAATATGAATGTTCTTGGATTAGTTTTGTGACCTGGTGTCTATATTTTAGTATTCTTCTAGCAACAGTTTATTTCAGGTTTCCGCCTAGTTATCCATCAGATTTAGTCAATCCTTGATCACATAACTGAAGTAGCTTGTTAAACCCCAATCAAATAAACAAAACTGTTAGTGTTGACAGTTTACTTTTTGTAACCAATAACTTCAGAGCATTACCTGTTGACCTCGGATATAACTTTTTTTAACAAGGGAGTCACATGAGGTGTCTCCATCAATGGCGGAGGTAAAACCCATTTTTACAGGGTTCCTCCTGCTTTTCCATTGTAGTGAAGTAAGGCAGAGTGAGAAATCAAATGGACAAATCATCATATAAGTGAAATACTGTTGAGTATGGCATAAAGCATAATCAAACAAACAAGGACAACTATTCTATTAATTCAAAAGGTACAATCTTTTTTTTTTATGTTTTTCAGTTGACATATATGTTTTCTACACATATGCAAGGAAACTTGGTGGCTATGATCAAGTAAGTATTAATGATAGTTAAACAAAAATACTTGGAAGTAGATACCAATGTGGCAGTGATTTTTAAATTGTCAATCTCATTGGCAGTTTAGAATTATCTGCCCTTTGTGGAACTTAATTATCTCCCCTTCTTTATTGGTGATCTTCAGTTGTGGTTATGGCATTCACCAAACAAACCAAAGGGTGATAGGGGTGAACATTAGGCAAATTAAATATGCAAGTTTATAACCACAAAGAATGTATTTCTTTGTAAAGCAGGATTTTCAATGATTAAATTATCTTAACGGGAAAGACAACTGATTTTCAACCTAAACTTATTACTTTTATTGCATATTTTCAAAAACAACCATCTGTATTGCACTTGCAATAGAATAAGTATAGCTGTTAATTAGTTAATTTAAAAAGCAGAACTGATGTCATTGTTCGAGAACACAGCAGTTATATCATCTACTGCATGCACTGTTGGATTCTTTCACATGAAACCGAAAGTGAGGGATCCTTCCCCAAGTGAAACACTGTGTTGTTACAGATGCCTTCCAATGTATCCAAAAGCAAATGGACACACTGGTGACCGACTGTATTTTCAAACAAAGACGTCAGTCCCACCTGTTAAATTAACTTATTAACGGCTATGCTTACTCGAATACAAGTGCTATTCAGATGCTTATCTTTGAAAATATGCAATAAAAATAATAAGTTTAGGTCAAAAATCAGTTGTCTTTCTCTTTAATAAAACATGATTATGCATTTGATGACATTGTTTTGTTTTGTGGAAATGTTAAATGTATTCCGCCTTTTGGCTAAGGGAGTTTGTTTAAAGAGTAGCTGTACTGTCTTTACTTAGTACTAGAGGAAAATTAACTTTCCAAGATAATGGAAACGCTTCACATCTTGGTTGTGCTAGTGTCAATTATTGTGGAAATGCACCGCTGTTGTATAAGTGAAATACCCTTAATCATGGCGTAAAACACCACTCAATCAATCAATGATTCAGTGTATTCTAGCTATTTTAATAACTCTGCAGGTGGAATAGATGCCTCTTGGTTTTTATCTACTATAAATATCTAAACATTTCTTTCCTTGTGCTGACTTTGGAGTCAATGTTTGAAATGGTGAGTATTTTCAATGAATCGTGGTTTTTGGACTTTCATTTTCACCGATTACTCTTCTTTTGCCACATTTTTTTTTAGCAGTCCAACAAATGTAGTTAATAATTAGTGCCTTTATATGAGAATTGTTGAGAGAGGGGTTGGGGTAATGTAATTTTATTTTATTGTGTATCTTCAATACATGGAATTTTTTTTTTTTGGGTATCATTGGATTGAATGTACATTTTATAGTCCTGGGGCCGTATTCATAAAGCTACTTAAGTATTTCTTAAACTTAAATACATAAACACCATTTTGCTTAACTTTGTATGATTCTAAATGAAAGTTTATAAGTGACATTAATAAAATGTCAACTCATTTTTTCTTGATCGAATAAAAGGCTGAAATTTGGCTAAATATTTCTTATCTTTAAGAAATACGTAAGTAGCTTTATGAATACGGGCCCTGTTGTTTCAATTTATACAGTTGCATATTTTGTGTTAGTAGGTTGATGAACAACTAATGTTACATAGTTATTAGGTCAAGAATATATTTATATTGACTGTCTTGTTCGGTTAGCTGACATCTGGACAATTTCTTTAGAATATTTGCTGGCAGGGCTCAGAAAAATGCAAATGCTGTATTGACTCCTAAAACAGTATTTCTTGAAATAGACAGACTTCAGCTAGTAGGGCCTAAAATTGATTTCCCCATGTCGTCACGCTGGATGAGCAGGGTTTACCAGGCAGGCAGTGCTTGCTCAGGCTGTACTCTGTGTGTGGCAAGCCTGCTTTTCAATAGTGATTTTGTCCATTGACTAGCATAATATTAAACTTAAAAACTGTTTAGTATGCAAGGTTTCCACATCTACAAATATGTTAGTACCTATAATTCTTTACTGTAGTATGAACAGTCATAAATATTTTATTTAGTAAGCTTTGAACTATTGAACTAACAAAAATAAATGCCTTGTTCAAGCACATGGCTGGCATTGGCTGCTATCGCGTAAAGGCGTCATTTTGAATTTGACAGGCTATACGTTTTGCAGGTACAATTTTTCTTTTCAACTCGTAACGCATAGTGTTGCATTTAGGTAGGTTAATTGGTGAACTCTGAACATATTTATTTAATCGTACACAATACAAGCTGGTGTTAAAACACCATGAAAAGAATTATCAAATACACGATAATACACTGTATACACAATTCTGGAATATCAGGTAACCGTGGTTTACAGTATCCCAATCGATTCCACTCTTCTTTTGATGACGTTGCTCCTGTCCAACCGTCTTTCTTCCAATGTGAACTTGCTCTATATAGCAGAATTTTGAATGAAATTTTGAAATTCTTTGTTTTTGCATGTCTGGTTACCATGGTTATCATGAATATTCAGGTTTTATATGGCACCCCATGAGGGCATATGTTGAGTTTACTAAAACTCTTCTCTTTGTTGCTTGAGAAAAACGAATAAAGAGACTACAATATTGATGTTAGAGCAGCTTTAAATGGAGATATACTTCTCAAAGCCTGTTTACATTTTGTTTTCAGATAACCCAGAAGAGGTTATGGAAGCACCTCTACGATCAGTTAGGAGGAAACCCAGGTAGTACTAGTGCTGCCACCTGTACCAGAAGGCATTATGAAAGGTATATACTTTTTGTCCCCCCCCCCCACTGTATTAGTAGGGGAGACATAAATATTTCTGACTGTCCCAATTCTTGTAATTAAAATAAAGGATGACAATTTTGCACATTAGCTTGAAACTAGGAATATAGTTTATCAAATTTCAGTTTCAACAAATTACACACACAAATAAGGCTGTAT
>JAQQZZ010000004.1:208785-234192 GCA_030265115.1 Mopalia vespertina
AAATTCAGATATTAACTTCAAACTTTGCTTTTTCTGTTAATACCATAGATGTGGTTGTATTTCACTAGGTTTCACAACAATTAAATATGGCGGACATTTGCATATCGCACCAAAATGGTGATAAACACCATATTTTTTACTCTTTGGTTCCTACAAAAGTAGGAAAAGGTGATTTGACTGGGATTATGAGGATATATTTTCAAAAAAAGCCTCTAGTGGTGGACCTGCTAGCTACTCAGCTTGTTTTATTTATTAATCCAATGATATAGATCAACAGGATTAAATCACAATTACAGATCAATTGCCAGCTTTATTGTGGGAGGAAAACTGGGTAGTAAATTAACTCAGAAAACCCACGACTTTCGGCTGGTTGCTGGCATACCAACCCACATACGGTCCTCGGGAATCGAACCCACAACTCCAGAGGTGAGGGGGACATATGGACCAGAAGCGTACGCTCTAGACCACTGCAAATTAAATTATTTTTTTCATCGAACAATTTGGCGTTGTGAAGGATGTTTTTGAGGATAAAATACCGTACCAGACTGTTGCGGTCACGGATTAATCATAGATAAAATACCTCATACATTTTAGTAGATCTTAACTAATACTCATATATAGCAGGTAGTTTGTTGTTTGTTAATGGATTGTACATTTCTTACTGTTCGTTGCAGTACGGTGGAAACCCGGGAGAATACCTGTAAAAACCACACCCGCGATTGCCTGAGCCACATCGTGAGACAGGGGGATTCGAACCCGTGGACTGTACTTCGAAGTGGGATTAGTAATTTAAGCAGTCAGTTGGTATAGGAAAGGCATTGGTATATGTCACCGTGACCTGTTATCCAATCCACTCCATCTTTTTCTAGAAATAATTGTTGTTTAAATCAGTTGGAACAGAGCCTCTCGGGGCTGAGGGAAGCAAACCGGGTTCTAGGCTGGACATGTTGGAATACAAAAGGATTTATTTCTTTTTAAGACCCTTTGCCTGCAACCTCGTTGAGACTGAGTAGCTAAAACGCTTGGAGAGTTTTAATACAATCAGCCTCTCTTTCTAAACGTTTCTTGTTTTGTTTCCACTTCAGAGGCAAGAATTTTTTCAATCGGCATGATTTCAAAATCATCTTTAACCGAATGATCAGGAAGAGGGAAATGTTCAGCTGTAGGGGATATGAGTAGTAACCTATACTGCAACTCAATTGATTGTTGGCTCTAATCATAAGAGGATATGCGTTTATTTTAGTTTATTTCACTATATCCTAACGGCGTGTGCAATTGTCTTGTTATTTTCCAACAATCCCAAATCATAGCATGGGAGATTATACAGGAGGTTTAAGTTTGATAAACGAGACTATGGTGTAAACCAAATGAATATATGAAATTTAAAGAATCCAAATGCCGCAAACTGGGTAATAAGTTGCTATAACGCCCAGGAATTCATTAATGCGAAGGCCTACATTCTCTTCAAATTTCGATTCATAAATAATGTTATAGATAGTTCAATTTAAGGACGATGAAGGCAGATTATAGCATTCTTTATAATTGACGAAGCGTACGGTAGCCTACATGGGGAAAACTTGATCAGAACAAGGTCTGTTTTTATAAGTTAATATGTTTATAAATTATTGTAACAAAAGCTTGCACTTCGGATTGTTGTTTGAAATAATATGTCAAGTAACAGTGAGAGTGTGTAAGTTTTGTCTTCCAGGTTTCCTCCCAATTTTCCACAGTAATTAGGCAAAGAACAGTATGTAATGGACAATCCGTCGTCGTATAAGTAAAAAACCCTTGAGTACGACGTTAAACCCCTGTCAAACAAACAAAACGAACATACATTGAGATACGACTAAACAGTTACATTAGATTTATCATGTATAAGTGTTTGGAGTAAACGGTTTCTTGACACAAAGAAGCAGTATATGAACAGTTTTTCAAAGACCAATGCTTTTCCTGACGCAAGTTTTAATAGATTCCGATGTGCATGCAGACTATCTTCCACAAAATTATATCCCTCAATTGAAATAAAGAAGCAATCAACCCAAAATACGATGTCAGTATAGGGTTTTTAATTGATAATGTCCTGAATATATTTAACAATGATATTCAAATACTGCATATTTGAGAATGGAACCTCATGATTTGCAAGTTTTTGACAAGTTGTTGTTCGACTCGCGCTTCACACTAGTTGTCTCGAGCAGACAAATCATGATGTTCCGTGTTTTATTACACCGAATGTATTAATTCCAATGTTTGGGACAATTTCATCTGCGGTTAACGTTTATGAATCAGACGTACATTATAACATTTACAAGAGAACACTCTCCATGATGTGGTCATATTCGCGAGGCAAGGCAGAAAAGAAGATCGTCGAATTAAGCCTTTCTTCCGTTCGGTTGACCTCTTTTTACCCAAGAAGAATGGAGCGTCCATTCGAACGAAAGGGGGTGGGGGTGTCTTAAACACAGGATGACAACTAGGCTATACATGTATGTAATACAAACGGACGATCTTAGTCCCATTACCATGTCCTGACATCATCAGCGACACGGTAATTTTTTTTGGCGCCACGCTTGTTTATACAATGGTCCAATTAAACTTTTGCCACGTTTGTGCAGCGAATTGTAGTGATGATGAAAATGTGAAAGTCTCGTCTTACGCATTTTGACCCTTGCAATGGGAAGATGTGACGTGGTAGGCATAGATGCTGCTTTACTGGAGAACGCTTTTACGTGACGAGAGGAGATAACTTTGACGGTGAATGTCCCACTCTCCAGTGTGCGGAATCACTAGATCTATTGTTGCATCGACAGAAACCAGCATCAATGCTGTGTTTTCAATCAGTCATAATAAAACAATTTGACACAAGGTGTAACGATTTGATTTGTCAGCTCAAGACATTTTACACTAAACGCGAGTTAAACTGTTATTTTCGAGAGCTGACAAATCCTGATGTTCCTTTCTCAGATATGCAGTAGGCCTACTTGTTTTGTTTCTAATAGAGTCCTTTGAGGTTCTTCAGTCATGGCTCTGTTGGAACCCTTTATGGCTCTGTATGGAACCCTCATAGCAACTGTTCCAAGTATTTCTTCCTTTCTTCTATAGAACCGTTTTTGTCGTAATGGTTCCATATAGAACCGTGCTCTTTTCTAAAGAATCCTCAAAGTTAAAGAACCATTATTTGTAGGAGTATACCGAATGCATTAGTTACAGTTTGGGGGACAGTTTTTATCAGTGGGAAACATCACCAACTTGACACATGTGTTTAATACCCTCAGGTGAGTACAACTTTTGTTTTAGTTTGCTAGGCTTGTTGTTATTTTCCGATGTTGCGAGAAACGGCATTTCCCATCGTTTGTTTTCTAATATAACGGGAAAGCCTCAAACAGTTAACTGGTAGGCCTTACCAGACCCACCGTTCGTCATTACTATGAATGGACAGAAATCAAACAACGTATTGTTTTGTTTAATGCCACGTGACGTGTTTCGACCAACCAGGACAAAACTATTTGGCAGAAGGTATAATTAAAGCTGCTCAATTCGTCTTGCCGATATCGCTAATATCGGGTTCCTAGTTTAAAAAATCACGTGGAAAGATGTTTTTAGCAACTTGCTAGACGATACTCTCCAATTTGTTAGCTTTTCGCAGATTTAGTTTTCCAAAATGTGTATTTGTATATTTGAACAATTTATATTTATATATTCCTGAAAGTTGATTTTTTGATAGCGATTCAAAAGCATTATTAAGTTCTAAGGATTTTTTTTCAATATCTGCAAATAAAATGCAGCTTGTGTCGGCCCCCCAAAATGTGAAGTCTAGACTGAATAAACCTTGAACAATATCTTTTATATAAATCAGTTGAAAAAAGTCGTTTTCTCTTGCAGAAATACAATGTGCACTCGTTGTTTCAGGTATATAAACCTATATGCACATACGAATTACGTAAGTACATGTCATCACATTCGAATGAATCTCCACATTTCATTAAACCCGTCGCCGTCTTACCTCCATGACTTGCTTATAGACCGCTTGACAAAAACCAGTATCATTTGATGAAGTGATTTTCGGTAAATTACCGAAAATTGAGCGGTCTTCCCCAGGCAAATTACAGCTGTATAAATACACCGGGACTATGCTATGATGTAATTCTGCTATAGATTAATGCAATTCATTTAGTAAAGATACTAACAAATTTAATCATTCTTAAATTTAAATAAACCTTCCATTTCATGTTGACCCACATTACACATTTTCACATTTTCACGCAGCTGGGTTTTTTCGTAATTGTGGCTAAAAGTGGAGCTCCGCCTCGTGACTTCCTGGTAATTAAGATAATGATGGCGCGGGTTTATCCCAAGTGCAGTCTGCGCTGAAAAGCTAAATGGTATATAGGGCCTACTTGATTGTTACAAAAATAGGTCCTCGAATGTACTGCCCACATCATCTTGGGCGTCAAACGATCGTCGCCATTAAATGACACGCAGTATTTTCAAATCAAGTAAACAAATAATCCGCGTTGTGTAGAGAATTTACAAATTCAAATTAACGAAATTTGTGTATTCAAAAAGCCCTTTTATAAAGTCTGCTGGGTATATTTAAGCGTGAAGAAGGGTGCATTCATACATTTATTACGACCGAGCGTAGTGATAATATCACATCACGAGAATTTCGCGAGGTTCGGCCGATTACATGGAATCCTACACAACCCAGCAATGATTGTACATATTCAAAATGGCCGGACTTTCTGGCAGAATAATGCTTGTTTGTTTGTTTGTTTGAGTGGAGTTTAACGTGGTACATAAGGTACCAGTTCAATTGGTGTAGAAAATCACACTCGAATCCACTGGCAACACACAAAAACAAGACAACAAAATGGGAAATCACAGGACACAATACGAAGATATCACACAGATCGGCTCTGTTGCCCCTTAGCTTCGAGAGCGCCAGGGGCACCCTGAGCACCCTCCGTGTGGATAAAACAACGACACACTACTGCATGCACCTGTGAGTACCCTATGATCGCCAGTATTATGGATGATGGCTTTTGGTGTCTTATCGATTCAACATCACTAAACTTTTGGTTTGATTAGGATTTAACATTGTACTTAAGGTTAATTATAGTTCACTCATATGGATCACTCAGATACTACCCATCGACTTCAGGCTGAGTTCACATAGGAGTATACGGTATATAGTATTCGCTATACGCTATTCGAACGCTCACGATTCTCAATATACTATACTATACTCTACTATACGCAGGTATTCGGCGTTTTCGAATAGTGCCCTCTTATGTGACCCGGTATTATGAAATAACCTTGTTCAATTTGAGGTATCCGCGTGCCCTGCAAAACGTGCACCGTATACCCGAATAGTATACTTCTATGTGAACTCAGCCTTATGGAAACAAACAAATACAAGACAATCATAACACTCGGAAACGAATGCATAGAAACAGATCAGTTTTTTGTTGCCCCAGAGCACCGGGGCTATAGGCAACTATACCTTCCAACTACCCAGGGCCTGTTGTCGTGGTGTGGGCCTAGTGGTTAGCGTGTCGGCCTAGTTATCCTACTTCGTTGTCCCGCTCCCGGATTCAAGTCTGTCTGCCAACCGTCAGGTATATATATGAGGGAGTCATGCGTCATGTTGCTCCAGCACTCGCTAGAGTAGTTTTTACGAGATTTCCTCCCGGTTTTCCGCCGTGTTAATGCAAGGAACAGCGTGGAATGGGCAACACATCACCACATAAATGAAATATAGCGTACGGCGTTAAGCGATAAAACAAACACACAAACCAAACCGGTTTAAATTTGAGATTTTGATTAATGCCAATTTAACAGCAGAACATTACTTAAAATGTTTGAGGACTTCAATGCAATGTATATAGAGGATGCTAGACAAATTACTACATTTCTGTTTAAAAGGTAACGAAGAAATCGGGATGAACTCATTACTCCAGTATTTTTTTCAACTAAACTAACATACACTTCTCGAATCAAACAAGAACTTCATATGAAAATTTTCATATGAAGTTCTTGTTAGAGTCAACAAGTGTATGTTAGTTTTGTTGAAAAAATTACTGGAGTAAAAGCAAATCTCATTTAAATAAAAGTGAAGATTGCTTTTTGACATTACGGGAGGAACAAAATTAGAATCTTCTAAAGCATCCCACTGCAATGTAATAAAATACGGGCAAGGGACATTTTATAAATGAATAAGCGTTATTTGTGAAGAGAATGAAAATTGACTTTAACAAATCTAATACTCAATTTATCGATTTAAATTATCTTAAGCTTATTAAAATTCACGGATTGGTTGATTTAAAAATGTCTTCATCAATGCAGTATTATTACCCACTAGTTTCACCATTGAGAGAAAAAAAATCGAAAAAATATTTGAATAATGAAGTGAACTAACTAAGAACAAGGTGAATCACTTGGCGACCTTCAAGGGGATTGAGGTTGGAAATGTGAATATCAGGAATTAGCATGTGTTTGACTGAATATATATTCTGATACTTTCTTTCATCACCAAGCTAAGATGCTTGTGTTTGTTTCGACATTATTTCTTTGTTTGTTAATCTGTTTGTTTGGTTATTTGTTTGTGTTACGCCGCATTTAAGGTTATTTCACTCATATGAGGGCGTGCCAGGCCAAAGGGGTAAGGAAAATCACCCTTGACGTCACTGACAAAAGAAAAGAAAGACATGGCAACCACCCGGCGCAATACAAAGGTGTTTGTTTGTATCGTGTGGCCTCTCTGGGTGCACACTTATTGCCAAGAAATAGATACATTAACACACGAAGATATAACCCTCTGGCGGGGGCCTCTCCAAGTATATGTTTAATGTAGAGAAAGAAAATGTTTCTTGTCTACGCCGGGATTCGAACTCGGGTCCCTGTCTACCGTCTCCAAGTATACATATTTTTTATAAATGTGCAGAAAGAAAACGCTGCGTGTCTCCACCATATATGTATATGTTGTAGCTTTCTTTGGGGTTTTACTTCATTTTTACCATGTACAGAACTAACTTATATAGACATAAACTAAGGTATATAGCTATGCATACACACACAAGTCTGTGTAGAACATGGGTTCATTCATGTCTATTAGAAGCAGGCAATGCGGTCTGGCTATCGATCGAAGACAGAGCCGTGTATGGGGAAGTCTATACGTCTGCAAGCGGCACCATGTGCGAGAGGAGAGCAACGAAATTGGGAAAAGTTTCCCTTCAGGAATTCAGGGAATTAGTTGTCGGCTAACGGGCTGGCCTCCTGGGTGTCCCGACCGACCGACAGTTAAATAAATAAAAGCAGTAGAAACCCCCAGAGAATCTTTCAGGTTCCGACACTCATTGCAAACTTTGACGGGAAGGTACAGTCGCTATACCTCCATCGTTTCGCCGTTTTACATCAGCAATATTCAACCCTCTCACTTTGATCTCAGCATTTGTCGGCGTCTGTCTTCGCTTCTGGCGATTTATTTTTCTCCATGGACAAGAATAATTTGAACACCGAGAAGAACTCATTATACAAAGTTTACCAATTATATAGAGCCAGACTACCCGTACTCGAATAAGTCAATACTTCTACCTCTATGATATCGGCTTACTTTAGGAAATTGGTGATGAGAATTTTTAACAGGCACATCAACACGCGGTGAATTCACGTATTGTAACATAATCCTGATTACATCACTGGATAACAATATTTTAATCAAAAGGTATTTCGATTTTGGTGTTGTAAGGCCTTTATTTGATTCATAAATATAATCCATGCTTCGGCCATCACATATAACACGCAGGAACAATTACAAAAAACGAAACAATTTTTTGTGTCCCAAAAGCCGAATTATTGTTATCTATACGCTGACGATTATGTTGTTCCAACTCGTAACACTGGACGTACCATAACTTCACTCTCAGCAGAGTATTGATTCTGGAGGCATCCGGTCTGATATATCCATCTCCGCTGATTACGGGGACGACACTCTGATCATTTGGCAAACTCAATGCGCTTGAGTCTAAATAGAACGATAGATGTAAAGCCTGGCTCTGATGTTCGTGAGATCGATTCCCGGACGGATTTTAACGTGCAAAATCTTCTGAATTAAAATCTGTTCAAACTAAAAAAGTGTTATCCCAAAATCTAAAATACTGTTATAATCCTTTTCTTAAAGACAGAAAACCATTCGTAGAATATATTTGTTAAGCGCCAATTTTCAGCGGAATAAGACGGTTTGAAAATATTGTAGAACGGACAAACCTAAAGGTCTAAAAATTTGTATCATGTGATATGCCCTGGGAACTATTTTCAAGAGCACAGATGTTTAAAATGGACAGATGTATACGGCTGAGATGCTCACAGGGTAATATCCGGGTCTAGAAGTGCAACAGGTTTCTGCGGGAAGGGGGAGTGTAGTCGTCAGGCCGGGGCTTGGACGTCTGTTTTTTTTAACTTGATTTACGGACCAATGGCTGTTTTTTCGAAGCGCTATTAAATTTCATCCGCTATTAGATGACGTCACGCTATGTCTATTTCTGATCCACTATTAGCAGAACCGGATTTAGATGAAGCGGCCCTATACAATTCCACTTATGAGGCCCCCTAGATTTTGTAGCCTTAGGTTTCAGGTCCCAGTTGCTCAAGATTAGTCGCTAATAACAGATTAAGGGATTAACACTTCAGGGTTAGAGATCAGCCTTCAACATGGTGTGATGTCATCTAATCTAGGATTGCTTAAAACAACTTGCCCCTTCCTGCCAAACCGATAGGAAAATCCGGCACTGACGATTAGCAATTTAATCTGGTGTTAGCTTAAAGTATTTCTCGCAGCCTACCCCAGGTCTAAGTCAAAATCAGCTTAACATAATACAGAAACGATGGGGACGCGATTAACACTATATTTACTTTATTACTTATAATTTAAAACAAATCGATTTAATATTAAATTCGAAATAATACAAATATAAAGAGTATATAAAAAAAGGTCTTCAAGATATAAAATCCCCATATTTATCATATTTGCAATATATGTTATCTCTGTGAATTTTTTTTGGTTACATTTATTACCTCTAACGATTCAATACAAAAATCGATTAATCAAGGTATAAAATTCATAGAGGAAGAAACTTTTCAATCCCATTCCGTTTGAATAAAAGTATCTTATGCATTATGTAATCGTATGTGCAAATATCAATGTTGTATAGCCTTATCTTGTTCTTTTATTAAAATTAGGTCGGCGAAAATAGCTACAATGTTATAAAAACCGAAGTAAAATAAAGTATATGTATCTATCTATCTAGCTATCTGATGTAGTGTTCGTAAACACCGATACTTTGGTACCTGTGCACTGAGTGCGGTATGGGCTGTATTTGATATCTAAATATACCGTTGAGGCAGCACAGATGAGTGAAAGAAATAATTGTTAGTTCTGCGTTTATAACCCAATAATTCTCTCTCAAACGAAAAAGGAAGAACGAATTTCAAAACATAAGCAGTCTGATTTCCTATCATTACGAAATCAATGATGAGCACACAAAAAACGGCCGATATTGAGTGATTGATTGATTGCTTGAGTGATTTATTGATTGATTGATTGATCGGTTGATTAACTGATTGATTGGTTGATTACCTGATTGGTCGATTGATAGATTTATTGTTTGATTGATTGATTGATTGATTAACTGATGGATTGATTGACTGATTGATTGATCGATTGATTGATTAATCGATTGATTGAATGGTCGATTGATTGATTGATTATTCGAACGATCGATCGATCAATCGCACGATCGATCAATCGCTCGTTTGGTTCATTGATTGATTGATTGATTGATTGGTTGGTTAGGTGGCTGGTTGGTTGGTTGGTTGGTTGGTTGGTTGGTTGGTTGGTTGGTTTGATTCAATAATAATTAATTGATTGGTTGTCTGGTTAATTGATTGATTGATTGATTGATTGATTGATTGATTGATTGATTGGTTGATTGGTTGTTTGATTGATGGTGGTATGCTTTGTGTTTAAAATTATTTTACTTATATGATTCCAATGCATCCCAACAGGAGTTACACTAGCACAACCACAAAATGATAAGTGTTTCGCTCTTTGGAAAAGTCATAACCCTACATATTGCTAAATAAAACCAGCATCAATATTCTTGAAATACATGGCCCTTAGCCAAAGTGAAACCTTGACAGAAAAATTGACCAAGAAAAAATTCTATTTCCATTACATCACTGTCCCACTCGTATTACAATGATGCCTGTCATCATGTAACACACTGGAAGAGAGAAACGTGTTTATGGTTCTAGAAGCTTAAAGAATTTACGCATATTTATCTGATCGGTAAAACGTATAATCGCTTAATTACATTGAACCGTATTGAAATAGTTGTACAAGCAAAAAAGCAGTAGAACAATACTAACCCGAAATAGAACCAGATCCCATTATTTAATGGAAAATATTAACATAGGATGAAGAAGTGTATCCATAGAGGCTATATACTCGCGCGTCACGCTCGTTAATGAATTTCGATTTTAGCCGTGGTATACATATAATGGACCTATATGACTCCCAAATCGTTATATTGAAGAGCAAATACATATAAAGTAAATAGTAGCTGGCTTTTGCATATAAGAGAATAAAGATAATATCAAATATTGGTAAATGTTCATGTATAAAAGACATGTATGCAACCAGCTCGACTGGTCAACCCCGAACAATAGCTTGTTAGCAGGGTGCCAGAGTTCACGCTATACCACCGACCTAACATCATCTCATCCCATTTGAGGCTAAAGTTCGGGACATTTCTCTTGAATATTTTAGTATACATTTGGCAGAGAGAGTCAGTTGAGTTTGTTGGTGGTTCCTCTATTGTCAGGACTGTTTCTACAGCCGGCCTTCCTAATCGATAATATTCTCATTTCCTATGCTGATATTGTTGGGCGCTATAGCATTTCTGCCGTGCCGGGTCCTCCGTCTAGAAACATAGTCGCTCTCATCTTAATACCGTTCATTGCCAACCGAATCCTGGCATTCCTCACAGACCAACACGACCAAATAACCAAATTCCGCTAGCCAGATCTTCGTCATAGCACAAAATGGCGCCGTCTACATTGGTCTGTGGCGTCTGCTGGGATTAGAGCTGCTCAGCTTAACCCACCAACTGTCGTCTGGCGCATCGGAAAATAGTCAATATGGCGGACAGCGATAGAAAAGCTTGCCGTTTCAAAAATTGATTGCGTCGGCAATGAACGTGGAGCTACCAGCGAATGTTGAGGCAGGCTAGCTGACACTAATACAGGTAAGGACATTTATTCTCTGGCATTTTTCTTTGAATTTATTCGTTGTAAATGGTCTAGTCGGATCATACATTAGCGGCATGGAATCCACCGGCGAACCCTGGACGATAGGTTACAGAAGTGTTAACCAGTTCATATTGATTTCTCCTCACACTATACGGTCATTATTGTCTACTGGTGCCACCATATACATTGACATTGCCAACATTATCAATGATATACCTCTATACAGTTTGTGCTCTCTACAAATCGCTTCATCCGCCCAGACAAGCTATTTTCATAATAAATTCTCGCCATAGATGGGCTTAACATCTATTCTATATTGGGCTTGAATATATCACGTTGTGTTGTAGCGAACAGCTTACGCGTGACAAGACAGCCGACGTCAGCAGGTCTCGTAAGAGACAAACTTAAAACACTCCACCCACGGTCTTTACAACTGAAGAAACTTAACACAAACCGAAATTCAAGAGCACTTTACTGCCCATATACGGAAACGCTATCGCTCAAGAAAACTATTAATCTACAACGTCACCTATACACAGCCACACACCTTATCAGAAAAACAATCCGTTTTTCTAGCTATCACTCATTAATCACAAAATATACAAATTCTCAGTCAGGGAGATCTAACAAGATTTATTTCTTGCAGAAATTCATGTTAGCCCTGTAGAATATGCGGCACAATTCCGTAATTAAAACCTGACTTTTTTTTATAAATATACGGACACTATCCAAGACATACGTCTTTAAAACAAGTCTGATTTAACGTATGACATCTTCCATTCCTTATAAACTAATTGCATTTCACTCGATATAGATTTTGTACTGGTATAGGCTCAGTGGTATATAGTTTTTGTATTTTCGCCCAGTGCTCAATGGCGATGTCAAGTATAGAAATACACCTCTTTACTTCGATATAATATATATACTATTTCACAAACATGGAAATTACATCATTCTCAGTGACACATTTTGTCTGTTTCTGGTGATCCGTTATATATATTTGCCAACCCTTTCTACTTTCTGCAATATTTATCTCTTTGTCTATTTTGAAATTGCGCTATTCGGACAAGATGGAACTTACTTTAATATATATTGTAAAAAATATATATATGCCTATGATAATATAAACATATACATTTCAACCGCTTTTGGTTGAATATTAAGAACCGGTATGTTTTAAAATTATAGCCCAAGTCATAGTTGACCTCTCCTGAATTAATGTATGGTGTGGTTGGAATATAGCACATAGCAAAGGCCCCAGGATCTGCTTTTAGTTATGTGCCTGCTTGACTTGTGTTTGATAAAAACAATATTGCTGCAGTAAATAATTTTTGCATTATAGTTTAATAAACATGTGTATTTCAAGGCTTTCGCTCTTATGTACCTTCTCGTGTATTTGTACCTTTCCCGTAGTGTTTCGTGTCAAACATTCAGTTTTCAAGTAAAATACACTTTAACATTTGCTCAGAACATTCGGTTAAGGCAAAAGTCTGGAATCATCAGTGTGTATAAGGCATGTAAACCTCCGTCGTTCTGTTTCTCTTGACTTCCGGGTACATCGTTCAAAGTTTGTCGCTATCGTTTGAATCCCGATCTTTTATAGCCATAGTTTGTGTTGTTGTTGGTTGCAGCTGTAGGAGTGGACGAGTGCATCTTTTTATTTGTCGATTTATGCAAAAACTAGAAAGAATGTAGGAGGTACCCGGAAGTAGAGTGAATTACGTGAAATATCACATGACCTGACTTACAGACCTATTGATGTTGATCTCAGTACAGACTTTAGAATCTAGATAGCCTAAGATCATGGGTTGGCCAGGGGTGCGCAGAGTTTTTAATTCAGACGCCCTCCTAAAATCTAGCATCGAATTGCAAACTGTAAAACACAATCACTTCACAATCAAATGAATCCACAATGCATAAGTATTACAAGAAACGTGTTCCCATTGCAACAAATACTGCAATAAAATACCTACGATGTGAAAGCATCAAATAAACAATAGTGTATTAACAACCTATATTTTATGCCTAATATTATACATTTGACTACCAAAATAATATCGTTTTTACACATACTGTGATAAAATACATAAGATGTAATAACATCGAATATTGTAATACAATTAAACGAGACTGTTGTATTAACAACCAATACTGCGGGCCGAAACTTACATATTTGACTGATAATGTAATATAATGCCTAACATATATCCTGTTGTAACCTTTGAGTAAGAAAGGATTTGTTTTTAGAGACAAGATACTGTTATACTTTTCAGAATCTGTTATAGAGGGACACATGATAACAGGATTACGTCATTTTGTGTTATTACATTAATGTTTGTTTTTACAATATCTGTTGTGACAAAAGAATTTTCTTTCTGTGGCCATTAAGGTTTTCTGTATAGGTTACTTGAGAGTTGAAATTACAACGTAAGGAATGGATTTAGTCCATTAAACACGAGGTGTGAACCGCTATTTTAGCTAATGTTTAACCTGTTCTCTTAAGACTGGAAAGCAGCATCACTGCTTAGACAAGAAGGCGCACTGGTAGTGATATCCAATCGTTTGTTGTTTAGAGGAGAGATTTTGTTACTCTATATGATGGGCTACGATCATTCAAATGAACACTCGTTCATTCCATCTCATCCCATTTGAGGCTAAAGTTCAGGGCATTTCTCTTAAATATCTTGTGATATCATCGAATATTGTAATAAAATATAACGATACTGTATTAACCAACCCATACTGCAGGCCTACTATTACACATTTGACTCTATTATCATTCAAATATACACTCCTATTTATATATTTACATGGAATACAAGTTCGGGACATTTCTCTAGACTAGTTAGTGATATCATCGAACATTGTAATAACATATAACGATACTGTAGGCCTAATTTTACACATTTGACTGATAAGGTTATATCATTCAAATGCATTTTCATACATAAAGCTATTCTATTATTTACACTGAATACAAGTTCTAGACATTTCTCTTAAATATTTTGTAATATCATCGAATATTTAATGCAATATAACGATACTGTATTAACAACCGATACTCTAGGCCTGCTATGCAATTTTGACTAATAATGTACTATTATTCAAATATATACTCATATGTAAAGCATATCCTAATATTTACATGGAGGCAGTATATACATAAATGCAGAAAATTTCGTGTTCATCCATGGTCGACCTGGATAGATATCCCATACTATTTTCGCATTGAATTATTCCTTACCGGCTACCCTATATTAACATCAGCGTACACATATTAACCTGTTATCGACTTAGTTATTTTTTAGACTTAACTATAACCAGCCCATTGGTAGCTTGCGACTGTTTTATTTTATTGCCGATGTACTGAAAAATAAAATATAGCTACGTACAAGCATGCACTGATAGAACATTGATTAGGACGAAATCTGTCGAATGTGATATAGCTTGTTTTCAGAGAAATAAATAATATACGAAGAGTCGGTCTGGTTTGTACTAACCCGTGGTATTGCAGTACAATGCATTATGTAAACATAAGCCATGTTAATGAACGGGTTAAAAAAATACAATATAGCTACGTACAAGCATGCACTGATAGAACATTGATTAGGACAAAATCTGTCGAATGTGATATAGCTTGTTTTCAGATAAATAAATTATATACGAAGTGTCGGTCTGGTTTCTACTTAACCGTGGTATTGAAGTACAATGCATTATGTAAACATACGTCCTGTTAATGAACGGATTAAAGTGCGAAGCAGAGAATTGAGAATCGAACGAAATAAGCGTTATATAATTCAGAAACTGTTGTAGATGTATTAGTGATCAATAATGGTAAATATTTGTTGTTACCGGCTATAAAGCGGGGAATCTAACATAATTGGTATCGGTTCATAAAGTAATAATTCAATTTTATTTTATATACCATGCAGAACCAGAATTTTCAGAAGTAAAATTGTTGGTAATACATATAGACAAAAATGATGTAAATGTGGCTGTGCCAGTGTTCCACGTAGAGAAAGATTGGCAATCTGTACTTGGGTGAAAATTTCAGGTGATTTTACCGTGTACTACAATAGCTCAGTCAACAATCCCGGGTTCGATTCTGAGTGGCCGAGGGGGGCGAGCATACATTGCATTCTTTACATTTGTAAAATAATAATATAACATGTTATTTTCATACACATTCAAACTACATTCAGTGAAAATTGGAACTCTGACATATTTTCAACATGTGTGACAAAATGTTATATCATACGATAATTGAACATGTATATCTATGACCTACATTTATAATGCATACACGTGCTGCTGTGGCTGATTGCAGTATTCTGATCTGTAAGAAATAAATATATGTATCTGGGTTATTTTTGTTGCATAAGCAAACTTGCACAAATATTAAATATTGCTCCTGTAGCTTTTATAAATGTATAGAAAGCAAAATGTTCACGATTCAATCGGTAATCGAACCCGGTCCCTCCGGCTGTATACATGGAATGTGCAACTCGGTTCTGATTAATTAACCTGCAGTGTAACTTCTTTTAACAGTTTTAAATGTAATTGTTTAAAAAATATTATATATATGGTTATTATAGGTTTACATTAAAATAAATCATGATTTACAGTTTATAATATATCTATAAACTGTTCCATGTATTGTTAGACCTGCAAGTCAAAAGGCATAAACGTATGCAAATATAGAAATAACAAATAGAAATGAACGATGCATGCAATTCAAATATGGTTGTATTTATTCATAAATTAAAGTATATACATTTGTGTTAAATGCATCTGACAAGCAAACAATTGTGTTAACCCTTTATTCTGGCTATATAAGCGAGGCATGAGCTGCGAAAATCGCAAATGTTTTTTGTGTAAATCCCTTCTGCACACGCGTAGGCAACACAGCTCACAAGCCTGTTTATATATGCTACAGATATTAGAACAAGTTCTTCTTGGTTATAGATTATCGTTGGTAGTACATCATGTCTTTTTTCCGATTTAACGACGTTGCTTTTATTGATATTAATATGATAAACATCTCAACTGATTTTACGCTAGCTATTTTATTGATTAAAATGTGACACAGAGATCGATTGTTCGTCACCACTGAACACAGGCTGTAACAGGCGATCAAATTAACATATGGATCAATTTATTGCCAATAACATGAGAATTGAATACTACTGTCAAAGCGACCGGCATGCGCGAAGAACCATTCTAAAAGACAGATCAGACCATTCTCTCTTTCGTTGAGACTTTGGCTCTAATATATTGACGGTCCATTTAATTTGACATTCACGCTGTGTGTAGTAATACAGCTGACGTCATTGTCAAGGGACTTCTTGTTTATAACTGAAAGAAGGAGAAAGCCATTTTGTAACCATCAAGTACCATCTAGCTTTTTAACACAGACTGGGAACTTTGGGATAAACACGCACCATTACTGTCTTACCAGGAAGTGACTCTCCGTTGACAATAAGCCAAAGGTGCATAAAATTTGAAAATGGGTTATGTAGGTCAACATAAAATTGAACTATTTTATTCATTTAAAAATGAATGATTCGGTAAGATATAGTGCAATTGTGTTTGTTGTTTATCTTCCACTAATAGCCTTCAGATTAAATCGCTATTATCTTTCTCTGTTAAATTTTTAATCATGTGACTTCACTTGTGTGTCGATTCTTTTCCAAGCCCACTTTTTCCCCGGGAAACAGTGCTACAACAACAACAACAAAAATGTTTCAATAATACAAGCGGGTGATTTACAAGGCCCTTCTAATTCCTCCCAAAGCTAAACACGAACGATAACACTCAATGAAGAACAACACTTTCTGTATGTATAATTTATGCTAGGCTCTTGCACATTTAGAATCAGAAGACCTACACAACGGTTCTATAGCAACTCATTCAAACACTTTTATAAGCACCTGTATTTGATTGAGACTGCTACACGGATACAGGCAATGCTGAGAGATCCACCTGTCGCCACTGCAGCGCACATTAGTCAAACAGCAGGGGTATTGTCATAGGGGCGGTATATAGGTAAGCGTTTGCTTACAGGCGGTGAACGGCTGTTGCGGATCCTCGTGTAAAACGCCAACTGTGGTTTCAGATTTACCTCTGTTCAATATATGATCTATGTTTATGTTGTATAGTTTACCGTATGACGAAATGTCCTTCAATTTAAAAAAAATAGCTGTTAACATATTTTTGTGTTATTTAAACATTTTGCCAATGCATGATTCGAGCCGCTGCCCTACTCACATAAATCGGCTAATAACAATAAAACATTATATCTATCTGTACCATCGACAGGCCTTTAGCATTATTACAGTCATTCAGAAGTTCGACTGAACTTGCACAAGGAAGATTTTTTATTTAGGCTGCAACAGCAAGTTGCCGTTTCTAGCTGCAGTTATTAAGCCTGTGCAAATATCGACAGGCCCTTGATCAATCAATTAATCAATCAGTCAATCAATTAATCAATCAATCAATCAATCATCCAACCAACCATTCAATCAATTAATCAATCAATCAATAAGACAATACGATTCTAAGGAGACACAGAGTTTTGTAAATCTAAAAGCCTATCATATCAAAAAACCTTATCTAGAGATTCACATTTTGAGTATAAATTACTGGTTACTGTCAAGTTGTTGCATTTATCGGCTTTTATGTTGTTCAATTAAGTACTATCGAATAGTGTTTTTCGCACTGAACTTTTGGGACTATTAAAATGCCACCCGCGGCCTGAAATCGCCCATTTCATGACATCTTGTTGCTCGCAGTGATAAGGAGAATCAAGAAGTCGATTTGTGGTGATCATTTTCCGACTTTGTCCAGTCTTATCTTTTGTGTTGCTTGAGACGCCAAGGCTGGTTTCGTGCACCCATCTAACTGACACGCTGTCGCATGAGAGAAATAACCACGAAATTAAATACCAATAGTCAAGTAAGACCTATCAGGATTTACGTTAACACAATCCCCTGCATTAAATTATCAGCACCACACTTCTTCCGCTCATACCATGAGAACAACTAAACCTTCTTCCGCTTATGCCATAATAACAACTTAAACTACTTTCGCTAATACCATAAGAACAACTCACGGTAATTCCGCTCATACCACAACAACAACCAAAACTACTTTCACTCATACGGCCATACCACAAGAATGGCTAAAACTACTTCCGCTCATACCATAAGAACAAGTAAAACTAGCACTGGGTTCGGTTTCGGGATTAGAATCCCTAAAATACCAAACTGTGTTTAAAGCTTGGAATCCCTAAATACCAAACTGCGCTTGAAGATTTGAGATTCGAATCCCTTATCCAATCCTTAGCTGCACTTAAGGATCAGGAACACCAATCGCCATTTCCAGACTGTGATTACGGATTGGGGTTCCAAACACTGATTTATTGTTGGAATACACCACCGTCATATAAGTAAAATACCTTTAAGCTTTTCGTAAAACACCGGCCAATCCATCAATCAATCAATCAATCAATCAATCAACCAAATCCAACTCTAAACTTGCAAATGGGGGCATTTTTGCCAATAACATCCTTTTTTTATTCTCCAATCTACAAACGTAGCGTTATTTTGCGGATTTCAAAAAAGGGTTTTATTGGCTTTATTGGAGCAACCTGTTTACTAATGGTAATGTTTTGAGGCCCAGTCCTCTAAAAAGGATGCGAAAGCAATAACAATCTTAATCGGTGTATCCAAACATTAATTAACATTTGCACAACCAATGATGTCATGTGGATTGCTATGTTGAAAATTTAATCTTCCTCCACGGTTAAATAAGACAATATTACATTATTGATTCCAAAGAGATTCATACGCTTGATTGGTATGACTGTATACAACGTTCATTTGGACACAAGCTGAATATATTTGACTTTAGTAAGCTTTCATCCAGTATGGTCTCTGTAGTTTTTCAAACTAATTATTTTGTTGGAAATGAACGCGGTTTAGTTGATAGAATGTATTTATAGACGGTTTTACATTATGTATTGTTAGTTTGAAAAAGTCCAGAGACCATACTGGACGAAAACTTACTGAAGTCAAATATATTCAGCTTGTGTCCAAATGAAAGTTGTATACAGTACATTATTGATTGATTGATATCCAGTCCGAAGCTGCACATGTGAAATTTGGATTCCGAATTCAACGCTGCACTCGTTGCTGGGGATCGAATCTCGATTCCACAAATTTACTAGCTTAATACAGGCTAACATCACTATCTTATCATGTCTGTGTAGATCTTGTTATGATGCAAACACATTTTTAATGGCGGTTCACACATTGAGTTGCAGTTGCACGTTCACGGCGATACTCGTTATGAGACATGAACAGCCCAACTTGCTATGTGAGGATTATACTCATTACAGTTGGCGTTCTTGTTGGTATTTGTTTGTTCCTGAGTGAGTATTTCCTTCCCTCGTGAAACCATTAATCGACTATCCAGTCCCCCATCTCAGCCTATTATTGAGTATTTGCATCATCAAATTTACGGTTTGGTAGAAAACTGGTGTTTGAATTTCAACCATGGGCGTTGCGTATATGCTTGGGTATTGGGATAAAAAAAATTGACTAAGCAATAGCGTTTAAACAATCCAAAAGGTGTAATCGTTCCTCGTTCATTTTGATGCAGTGCTCAAAACTTGAATTAAAGAAGACTTACCGACTTAATACAGGCCTAAAAATCCCAATCGAATCAATTCTGTATCCTTTTATTAGGAAAACATGCGGTTTTTGCTTGTTAAAAATATGTAACTGTCCCATCTTCTTAAATGTCAAGTCTACATGCACGACGCAGGAGAGAAATGGCAGGTTATTGAACTATATAACCGCAGACTACACTTATTGAACACGTAATTGTCAGGACTGAAGAGCAAAAACATAACTCTATAGTAAGTTACTTTATATTTCTAAATAAGGTTACGTGGTATGAAAGACTATTCGAGATCCTGAAGTTTGCATCTGAAGTTTTCGCTGCCTTGAAAATATATCCCCAATATATTTTCATTTTAGAGAAAAAAATGCTTGCTCTCCTCCACTGGGATTTTAACTCGGTAAGCAGGACCAGCACTGTAACGGACTGAGCTACGAATGCTTACGGTAGAACGACCATTACTCCCCAGTGTGTGAAGGTCATTGGGGCTCGTAACTCGATCTCCCATTGCAATTTCAAAAGGCTTTGCTGTACGTGTTAATGAGAACAACAAAGAGTAGCCATTCCTACAAAAATCTGGGGAAATCATCTGAAAGTCTTATTTCTTGTTATCTGGCGATTTTGATGTCGATTTTTGTGTATGAAAAAACATTTTTTATAACAAAACTCTACAACAGTGATCAAACAGAAATAATTAATATTATTGTCGATGTAGTTACCATATAGATATCTGTGGTTTCAATATACCACTACCATAGTAACAAAAAACGTACATTACGATAATTATACATCTGCTGTTTCGAAACATACACTCTTAGAAAAATATGGCTCTAATGGAACCCTTTTAGGTTCTTCAGTAATGGCTCTAATGGAACCCTTTTAGGTTCTTCAGTAATGGCTCTAGTGGAACCCATTTTGGTTCTGTATATGGAAACCTCACAGCAACTGTTCCATGTAATTCTCCCTTTCTTATTATATCAAAGAACTGTTTTTGTCCTTATGGTCATATTTAGAAGCATTCTGGTTTCATTTAAAACCACCCTCTTTTCTAAAGAACCGTCAATCACAGAACCATTATTTCTAAGAGTGTACTGTGGTTGTTGCAACTTATCTAGGATAAGTGTCTAGAGACATGCCTTCAATATGACATGATGCCCTTGAGTACGAAACTACAGCACGTGTAATCAATCAATCAACCAATCAACCAATCAATCAAGCAAACAAGCAAGCATTCAATCAATCAATCAGTCAACCAACCAACCAACCAACCAACCAACCAACCAACCAACCAACCAACCAACCAACCAACAAATCAATCAATCAATCAATAAATAAATCAACCAACCAGCCTACCAGCCAATAAACTAATCAGTCAATCAACCAATCAAACAATCAATAAACCAACCAACCGGCCAACCAACCAACCAATCAATCAATCAATCAATCAATCAATCAACCAATCAGTCAACAAACTAATCAACCAATCAATCAAACAATTAAACCCTGTAGTAAAATATAAAGCCTCTGCTGATTTCTACTTGGTTGTGCAGACATTGTTTAACTTTTTGCCGAGATCCATACTTTGGTAATTATTTTCCAGTAGATGGCCGTGTTACCCCGCTTGTTATGATCTATTGAATTCTGCACGAAACTAATCAGAGACAGTGGTAAATCGTCAAAGAGCATCAGTAAAAGCATTTCTCTGAAGTAGGCCTCTACAAAGTATTGTTACGATATTGAAGATGTGTGGACTATATATTAATCATTATTCTGAATAAATGAAGTGAGAAAAATTTGCCTGCCTCCACCGGGATTCGAACCCGGGACCTTTGGATTACTGGGCTAACAATCAATATTCTATATAAGAACTTTGTCAGTGTCTTTATCAGTACTCCTCAGATGAGAGGAAGGCAATACTTACAGGTTAAGTACAACTAAAAACAACTATATTATTTATGTTTTAATTTTGCCAAGTTCACCCTGTGAAAAAATGTATCAAAAAATAATTGAGCATGGGATGATACCTCGAAAGAAAGAGGGGCATTTAGGCTTTGAAAATTATACAAAATATTAGCACGATCATTTTCAACTATGCAACACTTGCGAACGGGGTTGTTTCTTAAATCTCCATAGAAACACTAAAACGGGTTGAATTTTCAAATCAATAAAAATGCATATTTATTTTTAGCCCCAATGAACTTTTCCCATATTTTACAAGGTATTATATTACAAATAAAAAGACATCAGCAATCTACAAACCTGCTCACCTCTCAGGTCTCAATAACAGCCAATCTCCGCTCCCCTGACACTTTGTTGCTGAATGTTCAGTGTTTGCGCAAATCTTAATGGTGGTGTATAACCGACACAAATATAGCACATAGTTATGTCTATGTTGGTATTATAAAAGGCAACTACGGGTGTTGGAACGCCAGATGTCAAAATGTCATTTGCTTCGATTCGTCATATATATTTATATATTTAGTGGAAATATATATGTGGATTTGACATCTTTTGTCGTTAATCTAGTCTTGTCCATTTATAGAGCCCCCTCCCCCCTCTGTCCAGAACCGTATAAGGCGACCGATTGCATTCAGGTGCACCATTGGCTTTATCGTTATTTAATCTAAGTAAAACATCACGTGACGTTAAAAATAACACGTTGGCTGACTACCTGTACATGACAAGTAACGCGAGAAAGTGCGTGAAAAGTCAACCGTGCACCTAACTCACCGATTGATACCGACCATGAGCTCGATCAGTCCTGCAACTCTGCAGATTTAAATCCAGCCGCCCATACACACACACACACATACATACATATTAAAATAGTGATTAACATCATTATCATGTTCTGACCTCGACTCTTACGTATTGAGTGGCCATCTTAGTTCAGACTGTGTATCTATTTCAAGTTTTTTTTTTCCATGCTCCAATTTTAATTTTAAATCGACTTATCCAGTCAGCCCACCTTTTAGGAGAAACTATTTTACAACAACAACAACCTTACAATGAAAATGGCCAGTCATTATATTCGTGCTAGTATTCTTCGAACACAGGTACTAGCTTATTTGAATACGCCATTCATAGACATACATATTGCTGGGACCTGAATAGCCTCCAATGCTTCATACAGTTAATTAATCTATCTATCTTTGTAAAGTTTGGTAAACACAGAGAGAAGCCGGACTTTTGTCAATAAAGATATCTCATCAACTTACTTATTTCAGCGAGATTACAAGCTAGGCGTTTCCATGACAACAAGCAATAAGCATTTATCATACTATAATACACGCCGCACGTTTTTGCACCATGTGTACTTTTAGCGTTAAAACATGTTGTTAGTAATGCTGATTTGTTTAATTCCGCCATATAAATGTATTATATAAGATCACATTCTTAGTTAACCTACGTTGTATAATTTGTCAAATTAATCAGTTAGGTAACTGATAGTAATCCATTTCTTATTAATTTCGTTTCGGACTACTTATCCTATTTTGATTTACCGCTCACGGGTTCGAGTCCGTTTGTCGACCGTCAGGTATATGAGTGAGTCAGACGATGTGACCCCGGCAATCGCGGGGGTCGATTTTAATAGGTTTCCTCGCGGTTTTCCATCGTATTTAAGCAAGGAACGATGTGAAATGGACAATCTGTCGTCACATAAGTCAAATACCCTTGAGTACCACGTCACACTGCCAAATCAACATATTAAGTTCAGCATCAGTTGATTCATTAACCGAAGGTCGTAAGATGTAAGAAAAATCATAGTTTTTAAATCACTCACATGTATTTAAATGATTTAAGAACTTGCATTGAAAGGTCACCAGTAAACAAATCCAATTGTTGAAATAGTAATTAATAAAGATAAACTATGATTACTCGAGATGTCTTATCGTAATTCAAAGACTAGTATCGCTGCAATTCCACCCACTTATGTTTTAAAAGTAATGTTACCTATACGTTAGCTAATAGATGTTTGTTTGTTTCATTGTTTGGGGTTAATTAACGTCGAACTCAAGGGTATTTCACTTATACGACGTCGGATTGTCCACTTCACACGATGGAAAACTATAAACCAGCCCCGCGATTGCCGGAGCTAAATCGTGTGACTCTGTTTATACCTGATGAACAGTGATGGTCGACAGACGGACTCGATCCCGTGAACGGTACATCGAGGTAGGATTAGTAAGCGCACACGCTAACCACTAAGCCCCCTTTATTGTAAAAACGGCGAGGGTTTGTTTTTCACTACATAAACTGTCTTTTTTTTCTGTGGTTGAGAATGTTGGACATAAAATAACTCAACGGTCTGACTTAATGGAAGACGTTCATGCAGTCACAAAATAAAGGCATGTCAAATTTAACCCCCGCCTAGTCATGTGATCGACTTCCAGCGTGAACAACAGTAGGTGAAGCGATGTCATTTCCGGATTCAGTAACTCGCTGAAAATTTGGCAGGCTAGACCCTTCCGACAGGACTCGAGCGTGACCAGGTCCGCCGGATAAACAATCGATGCAAGAGCTGTTACATGCAAAAGTATCTCCATCTGCAATGCGTCAGTTGGAGTCATCATTGATGCAGATTCCCTAATAAGATGTACAGCTAACTCCAATTCGAAGAAATCTTGCAAAGAAAGCGTGTTCATTAGAGCGTTGGCTTCACATGATACACCCCATTAATCGTTCAATTAGTCGTGGATGTAACCATGTCCGAACCTAGCCTCTTCAATACGTTTTTGTATTTTTACTCAACTTGTGCGCTGTCATACTAAAATACAATTAATACAAGATAAGTTGAAACTTCTGTCGAATAGACGGCTTAGTCACAACGAGGCTTAATTTTGCGTAGTGATATTCGGTAGGTTTTCTTAAACGATGCCGAACTTTCGCCGAATAGACGACTTGGCCACAAAAATGTTTCATTTTGCGTAGTGATTTTCGGTTTTTACAGTACACATTGCGGTCGGCGTATGGCAGATTCCGAATCTGTTTTCCTTCACGTCATTTGTTATATAACATAAGGCTATAACGATAGTTAGTGCACGGTCAATCTGATACGGTTGAGGTTTAAAATAAATAGTTCGTTGATCAGACATGGCTCTATAAGTTCTGGAAGGGGATTTCTGTCAAAAGTTTATCCGTGTTAGTGTGTTATACTATGTCACTCAAAGACATTCTAACAGCGTTTTATAGTTATACTTTGTCAGTTGAAAACATTCTAACTGCATATTTCGTTATACTATGTGACTTGAAGACATTCTAACTACGTATTTCGTTATACTATGTCACCTGATGACATTCTAACTGGGTATTTCGTTATACTATGTGAATTGAAGACATTCTAACTGCTTATTTTGTTATACTATATGTCACTTTAAGACATTCTAACTGCGTATTTTCTTATACTATGTGACTTGA
>JAQQZZ010000004.1:248819-298536 GCA_030265115.1 Mopalia vespertina
TTATGCTTAGATAAAGTTGTATAAACTAACACATATATATGTGGTAGTTTATACAACTTTATCTACGCATAATTTTATACCTAAATCATAAATAAAATTTCTCTACAAATGTTGTACTAACTTTTTGCTGGGCCTTATGTGCTAATCAAGCTTCCAGTCGAAATAAAAATATTATTATTATTATTAAACCACGACCCCAGAAGTTAGGGGAATGTGTGGTTTAAAATTATGCTTAGATAAAGTTGTATAAACTAACACATATATATGTGGTAGTTTATACAACTTTATCTACGCATAATTTTAAACCTAAATCATAAATAAAATTTCTCTACTAATGCTGTACTAACTTTTTGTTGGGCCTTATGTGTTAATCAAGTTTCCCGTCGAAATAAAGATATTATTATTATCAACCCGCGACCCCAGAGGCGAGGGGAATCTGTCACAGAAACATATAAAACACTATACGAAACTGATAAACAAAATGATTATAGTCAATAATATAACCTAAATTATCCCTAAGACATTGGTTATTAAATATTCACCCAAGTCATACGTTAAGCTAATTAAGATTCTAATTTTAATTTGCCTCTTTGTTTTTTTCCCGAAAAACAACATGTCTTCTTTCCTGGTGGGAGACAATTTCCATGAAGAACGGACATTTTATATGCATCGACAATATATCAGTTATAATAAGCTGATAACAATGTTATTAAAATCGCAAAATTTATATTCGCCTCACAATGCAAAAACATTTATACAGGTATTTGACAAATGAAGTTTTTTTTTGTTTATCTGTATAAATTGAATTCTCGCCATTATCAGGATTGACTGACAGGCAGATGAGACTATAAAAGCTTCTCTTACCGTCCATTGATATGCGACTGAGAGTTAAGTATAGCACGTGACAACGCGTTAAAATGACCATTGATACAACTTAGCTTAATGGGGCGCGGCGATAAAATTGATCATTAAAGATGGTAAAACCTGTCCGTGTATACACAAGCCTCATTACCCCCGTAGAAATGCCTTGGTACTTCTTACTAAACACAAGTCCCCTTTATCTGCGGCACTTGCTGGTGGCGATTTAGTTACACGCTATATACTGGCAATAAAATACAGACTTAATTGGCGAACAAACACAGATTTCGTGTTAAATATATGATAATATTAACGTCAATAAACAAATTTACGACCACTGTTTCCGTGCGAGGCGCTCGAGCAAATTCAATTGAAAATTTATAGTTTCTCTGTAAGGTGACAAAGGTGTAGTTTCAAATACTGATAATTCTATGTAAATATAACTGTTATTTGAGAATAAAGTTTAAATGATAGTTCCTTAACGAATGTGCTTTTTCGTTCTGGCCATACATTGAGGGACAAATTAAAGAGTTTACAAATATCACAGAATCAGAGCTCTGCAAATTTGGGAAATCCCCTAAAAGCCATTACTAATAATATCACCGCATAAAAGGATGCGGCTATAATTAGAACTATTTTTCAACAGATAATAATTCGATTTAAAGGGCTGACTTAATCATTGGAAATGTGTTAAAGCTGAGTATGAGACCTGGGCAACGTTTACATGCTGCTTCGTTACAAAGTGACAGGAAACTGTACAATGCAAAAGCTATGGACGGCAGGCATACCATATCATCAATATAGAAAGTCCATTTTGCAGATTAAACTTGATAAGGATAGTTTCTTAAAGCGCTGTTAAATTTAATCGTGGATTAGATGACGTCAAATCGTGTCAAAAGCCTATGGCTGGACTCCAATGTTATTGATTGAATATCACATTAGCGACCATGCAGTCTTTCTTTGAACAAGCAGGACAAGAAGGCAAGGAAACTGTTTCGGGTACAAAAGCACTATTTAAGGTATGGTTCTACCACGGGCAGGTTTTTGAAACGAAAATATAATAAAGAAAACCCCTGAGTATAACAAGATTGTGTGAATAATAGTTTCCGGTTCATTATCTGTCTACTCTGACAGACAGTAAAACATTGCACCAGAAATTATAAATAATTGATTGTGATTCACGGCTAGTTTTCCAACTTCTAAATATCTGATTAACCGGATGAGGACAGTGTTTTTAGTGTAGTTATATTCATGCTATCAGATATGGGGGAACATATTTTCCCAACAGAACAGAGATGATTCACCGGTTTTAATGAATCGACATATCGGTGCCAGTGTGATTAATTTTTAGAAATATATATAAATGATAATTCACTTTTTTAACGGGTTTTGCTATGTCAGTTTCCGTTCTCAGATAGAAATGCTCTGGCTTGTTGAGTCCGCCGATGAAACAAAAAAGTAGACTACCAATCTAGATGTCTTTGTAAAAACAAATTGCTTTAAAACCTTCAAGAGTGACTTACTTGTATTTTAGTGTGCAGCGATTTTGGTGTGTATATTAAAGCGTTCTTTCTTCTGACAAATTTAAGGTAAAAAGTGTAAATGTTGCACTATGCCAATATTTGCATATTTATCTAATCAGTATTTCAACAAAATGAATGAGTTGGATAAGATAAAGTATTCCAGTGGGTATAGGGGTAAAGTAAAGCGGTATGTATAAACATTACAACCAGTGCATGATCATTCAACGTGATTTACGACCA
The DNA here is from genome assembly GCA_030265115.1 of Mopalia vespertina. Classification (NCBI taxonomy): domain Eukaryota; kingdom Metazoa; phylum Mollusca; class Polyplacophora; order Chitonida; family Mopaliidae; genus Mopalia; species Mopalia vespertina. Next base: position 251,441 of record JAQQZZ010000004.1, read on the forward strand.
AGGCTAAAGGGTAAGGTGATTTGCTAAAGATTAGATTTTCTCACAATAATCCAGAATTAATGGAAACCACGTTTACTTTCGTTTTCACTTCTGATGAGTTATCCAATTTGTCTTAGAGGTTAAGATACCCTAGGGCCCAGCAATTAATCTTCCTTGGGAGTTCTTTCCCTTGATCTGACTGCCGAAAGTCGCTCTGCCGCCAAGAGCGGGGACTACTTATCGTGTCCCGCAGAGAGTTACCGCTAAGTAATGACTGCCAGCTATCTATATACTACACCGCGATCGTCTATAATGCTTATTCCAAGCGGAGGCCACTTCGTGAGAAATTACATACATCCTAAAACCAGACCAAGTGCTTCTCAAAGTGAATATGCTAGGCACAAACAAAATATTAGTTTAACTATCTACGAGGACATTAATTCAGCCATCTTGTCATCAAATTTACTGTCTGAAATAACAATACCGACAAAGCAGCGTGTTGTATTTGGACAAAATATAAACATTTCATATATGAGAAGAGTGAGCAGAGCCATTTAATAATTAGTTATTTATATATGAACCAGGTGACATGTATTGCTAATAGCTAATGTATTGCTAATTTACACAACTTTTTATTGCTAAAATGCATGAATTCAAATTGTCATGTGAGTCAGTTATGTAAGATTAAGACGTCATTTTTAGGGTTAAATTTAGGGTTATGAAATTAAGGGTTAGGGTTAGGTTCCGGTTTAGTGTTCGCAGAACTAAGATGTTTAATATGACGGAATAACTACTGGCACAAGACTACAATGAACACGAGTATATTATTTATGTGAAAACCACACTGGTTTTTATCAAATAACATTATCTGCTAAATTGGATTCCGCTTAAAGTCATTAGCTAAAAATAAACATATGCTAAATTAGACATTACTAGGGATTTTGATACCAATATAAGGCAAAAAAGTACCTCGAACATCTTTTCAATCTTAATGCCAGTAGATCAAACACGTGTATTGCTTTAATTGTTGGAAATTAGGCGAGTTACAGGTAACTTCCAAACACCGAATTTAAGATGCCATACAGTTTCATGTTGTGTTTAATAATTTACCCTATATATATGGGTATTTTTTACTATTTAAATAACGCAATAATCAAGTAGTTACCCATAGGAAATCAATGTAATTTACAGCTAAGGATACCATATATTATATGGCTACGGTGCCCTTAGCTATGCTAACTGCAGCATGCATACGGCATTGTGCCAGTGCCTAAGTGGAATAAATACAGAATGGTCAAGCAAAATACCGCTTCATTAACCACTTATTGTTTATAATATGCATGTATGATTATATTCAACCATGACCGGTACGTTTGGAGAAACAGTGGGCGGTTAAAAGGATAAGATACTTGGGGATGACAGCGAAGATACTATCAACGCATGACACAAGAGGTAGTTGATTTTAAGAAACGAGACGATGACGATAGGGTAAAGTGAGAGAGACTGAGCTATGGTATATCTTGTCTTGTCATCTCACAGTTGGATAATCATTTCCCGGATACACCCACCCTCCATTTCCACACATTTGCATTTTCAATTACCACTGTGACAGAAAACTTTAGAATCCCGTCTCCAAAGCGGGGGACCTGTCGGGCAGGGGTATTAAGGGGCAGCCTAAAACTCACCCCAGCCGCTCTGGTATTTGTATCAGACTGAATTACACAAACTTGGCATAGGACGTAATTAATCATCTTGCAACCTGCCCACTTTGACAAATGACGGCTTCCACCTCACAAAGCAAATGGTATAATAATCAGGCCTGCTAGCCGAGCTACTCAGCCAGTCCCTCCGTGCAGTCACTCGACCATGCCAAGCCACGCTGGCAACCCGGCCACCATCAAAAGAAACGCGCTGGCAAACGTTGGCAGGCCAATCAATCGTTCCCTTGCTGAAAGGGAGTTTGGGTTGGGAAAAAATATCTTGAACAATGACACACCCTGGAGGCATTGCCACAGTTCTCTTCTATCTGGGGGCAAGACGAATGATCGAGACTACATTTTACCTGCCATGTGACAGCACGCCTAAAGCGACTGATACCCAACACTATCCCTCACTGCTCTTCGGTGTCTTGCAGCAATCAATGCTCTGATTTACGACAGATGTTTTTAAGTAATACTTCTCTCAATTTAAGACAATATGTTCAAAGTTGTCACCTTGTACAGTAATGTTAGTTATTAGAATACAAATAGGAATGTAACACTTCCAAAGTAAAACTTTCCACAGTTTAACCTTTTGGTGACAAAGACTATAAGAAATATAATCAAAACAGAACAAGAAGAAAAATATCGGTAATGTTGACTGTACAGAAGAACAGAAAATAAAAGTATTAAAACTTCACAATACGGTTTATCATCAGACTTGAAGTCGGAACTGGCACCACAGCAGCTTAAGACTTATTAGAATAAATAAAAAGTTTTATTTTTCATTTGAGTTTCAAGGATTTGAAAAATCAACTTTGTCCAACGTCCGTTTGCTATGCCCAGGTAGGGTACCTGGTATTTGTACCGATATTCCAATGGGGGTATTCTACGGTGGACAGTACCGAAGCACGGTGTGACAGATGTAATTGTTACGTTTCGTTACACAAAAGCAACCAAGCAGATTTTACCAAATGCTTTTTGTAAATGGTTTTCCGGCAGAGTTTTTAAAGCAAACTCCAAAGGAACGGGATATCACTTTAACAATGGGAACAGTTTTTGGTTACTTTAATTGGCAAAAGACAGGGACCAACAATGACACCAATTTTATTTTCCTAAAAATTTATTTCACTTAGAGTAGTTACACAATAGTTGAAGCAAGGAGGTAATGTACACTGGCTCACACAAAGAGCCGAGACAGAGTAGTACATTTTACACAGATATAATTACAAATTAAATTCCTTTTATTAGTACAATAGGATTTATTGCTTGGTAAAACCCATTAACTTATAGCTACAATTACACACCTAACACATATAACAAAAATAAAAATAACAACAAAGCAAACTGGCTGCAATTTGTTCCTGTGGACCACTACTCTACACATGAAGAAATGTCGGCCATTGTTACAACAACAACAGCAGCCAGTTAGCATCAAGAGTATACATGTAGATGATCCGATTGAATAATAAAAAGCAATGACCCTGTTTTTTCACACTAATTATAAAGCAGTGAGTTTTGTACGTATAGGTTATAAACCTGCATGTACACATACCATAAAATCACATATATTAACGATTCATGATGATGCAAATGTTCAATTAAAGTGATATAATTCATCATACAACACAGCCAAAATAACAATAATTGTTTTCAGCTATCCTCTTTAAGTACATTAGTACATCCTGATTCGTCCATTTTCAAAATAAAAAGAGCTTTAACTACAGAAACTGTTGCGTCTGCAAATCATTTTTAAATAAAGCTGCTCATTATCAACAAAATTACATCTCATTTAAATTTGATGTATGTATTTTTAAAAGTATATACATGTTTGTGTCAAGATGTTTTGTAAAAATACAAACAACATAAACGGTATTCTTAAAGAGAAATTACAAAAAAAACAGAACGCAAGCATAATTGATACCTCAGTAGTATGTGCTACACTCAGCTGTTTTGGATGATAAATAAAATAAAATTATTCTGGAAGATTTTACAAAACTCTTTAAATCATTTTTAAACTCATAATTTCACACGTTGATTCCATTGCTATCATTTTTTTGTCATGAGAACGTAATGCAATAATTATATGCCAATATTATTATAAAAAAAATTAATTTCTACATCAAACGAATATTATAATCACTAGAACATTTGACAATTTAAAAAAAAGTAAATTCTCGTTTAAGAAGATTTTCACAGAGTTGCGCATGTTTTTACCCCTAAACAATATCACTGAAATCATATCATCAATTTGCTTGAACTGGTCACTTCAGTAAAATGTTAAAATGCAAGTATATGGAACATACTAAATGTTTTAATACAATGCTATTTCTAATTACAGTAAAGCATTTGTACTCTGGGTGTGTGGCATCAGTAACAGATATCAAGTGGACGTCTGAGTGTCCGACTTTAAGGTTCTTTCAATCATGAAATGAGTGTGCCAGTCCGATGTGATCAGAAAATCATCCTCAACATCACTGGCAACATGACAAGATAGTCCACAAGAACATTACCATCTACATGGTGCAATGAGACCATAGTGTTAAGTTACAGTGTGAAACACCACAAAAATCAACTTCAAGTTTCCCCTTTACTATCACTGCCATAGGACATTACCAACAACAACAACCTGTGACAAGTTTTTGATAATTTGTCTCCAAAGATACCTAAATACATTGTGTGTTGGATCAATTCTATTCGAGTGAGTAAAACTATTTCACTGCAGATGTGAAGAAGATGCGCAGATGAATCATGATTTAATCAATTAAACCTATCAGTGAAGCTTGGAATTGATATAAGAACACAGTTTTGTTCTGTTATATAGAAGAGGATACTATTAATCTCGATTGTGTAGCAATTCACCGTTATCCTGAATGAGTGTACTGTGTCACGCCAACTGTACTGCAGTGTATACAACTATTTAATTCATTAAAAGTGGAAGAGAAGAACTCTGAGTTACTGAATCTCATCCTCCATACTGAGGGGGGAAGCACTACCACATCAGTTATGGACAGATACACTCAATCGATCAAGCTTCAGGAGCCATTGCTTGGAAGCAGTCTCACTATTGAATTACAAGATAATACCGGACATTTACACATTGTAAAATCATTTTGATGAACTGGCATATTTTAATTCTACCCATGATTGTTTTTTTCTGATTGTGCATCTTGTAATCTATATATTTAAACCCTATCCATATTTTGTTTTTGACTGTGCATCATGTAATCAGTATATTTAATCTCTACCCATCCCTGATTTTTCTTCTTCTGATTGTGCATTAAGTAATGTGTCTATTTTAACTCCCTGCGCTGGATATGAAAGACCACAAAGTGGCACCAAAGAACTATACCAACAGGGAGTGGTAAATTTATATATGTCCACAACATAATATCCAAATTTTGGAATTAAAGAACTATATATGCATACGTAAATGCTTTCAACAATGTTCTGTGTATTGTTCCACAAAATGAACTTAGCCATAGTTGATCTTAAATAGCATATGGACACATAAGATAGACTAAGATTGCTGTGTGGAAAGGGCCACTGGACAACATTGGTATTTGTCTCCAATACAAAATTATCAAAAGCTTCTGATATCAAGAATCTACAAATACCAACAAAAAGAAATTATTGGTATTAATGAACTTAACAAACGGTTTCTTGTATTCAGTGATGAATGCTTTCACAATGTCCATATCCAAACTTCTATAAATTAGCATCAGGAACAAAACCTACGTCTATGTAGTGGTAAATGCTTTCAATGAAAATACCATCATTACCATGAGACTGGTAGACAATGATTGTAAAAAAAATGTTGGCATGTATTGTGTTTGCATAAAACTCAAAATCACTGCAATATGCGAGAGACATATACATTAAATGTACCAATAATTAAAAAAAAACATCAACACATTCATTTTTATAGAATATTAACTCATCTAGCATAAAATGTTCTTTCTGTACAAGAAAAATACTATTGACATTAAATATAACCTACCATGAAATTTTACCCTTTAAATCGAGCGTGTGATGTGCAGAGAGGGTAGTGTATTTATACAGAACAAAGAGAAAAGGGGGGATATCTACTTTCTTCAGAAAGGTGGAAGACAAGTATGTGTTTATCAAAGACAATCTTATGGCAAAAGAATTATACACTTATTTTTTTTTTTTTTGTAATGAAGTAGATCAATTCAAAATTTGAGAGTTTCTGAAGTTTTGTTTTCTTATCAATATCTTTACAAACGAAATTGGATCCGAAAATACAGCACAATTAATTTAGTTTTGAAGACTTTCAGTGTTTTATTCAATTCCACAGATTTCCTTACCAATGATTTCTTGAATAAACCACCAGCTAGCATATAACTTTTACCGATCCCATTTTTGTTGATTTCTTGTTCAACGATCTCCCCAGTCCAATGACTGATAATGATATTTTTAAGCAGATTCCCTTTTTGATATATCCTGAAAAACATAATACCCTCACTTCAAATCACAAAAGTTGCATTTGGCTTCACATTGGCAAGATCATCCAATCAATGTCTTACATTTAATTTATTTTTAACACTTATAATTCATCATCAATCCAAAATTGTAAGCAATATAAATATTCCATCTTCTTTCAATGAGCACGAAAGTCCTTTGTGTTGAACACCATCAACCAACACATCTCTTGAAGACTTCAGTCCAAACACTCAAGACACTGGAAGTTCTTCAGACAAACACATATATGTCTTTTGGACTGAATTAAATTGGTATGCAAATTATTTTCCCACAATGTAGAATCACCTATCTTAGACATTGTTCACTATGTTACAATTGTCCATCATAATGTCTGAGAGAATAATACAGACTTCACCAAACACGGGCCTTTCCCGGGGGTTTTCTGTAGTACATTTACGAATGAGATCTGTCACTTCCTCGGGGCAATGTTCCCCGATTTCTAGCGTGACATCCCCTGCTCTCATGCCCTTCAGAACTTCTTCATCTGTCCTGCTTTTATGAGGAAGGTCACCTGAATGAAAGACCTCCCATATGAAGACTCCGTATGACCAGACATCACTCTTTGTTGAGTAGTCATCCTCGAGGACGGCCTCTGAGGGCATCCATCGGAGGGGTATCATCGCCTGATGATATAGGTAATACTCGGCAGCGTAAATATCCTGACAAAGTGATAGGCTTGAAATCTGGACATCGAGCCGTGAAGTCAGCAGCACATTCCTTGCTGCCATGTCTTTATGAATAAAACGGTAATTAGATAAGTGCTCCATCCCTAAAGCAACCTGCTTGCAAATGTTCAGTTTTTGGTGCGTTGTAAGAGGTGGAACCCTAGCCATGGACTTTCCATTGTCTTGTCGTGTGGCCAATAAAAACTGCTTTAGATCACCCTGCAAGCAAAATAAAACAGAAAACATCAATGTGCATCATTGAATTATGGCTAAGATTAGAGAAGATATAATGGAGACTTAATTTAATTTAGTTGCCTGGAATGATCAAAGGCGGCATGGGAGCAGGGACACCAGCGATGGAACAATCTCTGTGCTGTTACAGAAATCTGCCTCACCACAGATGAAGCTTTTCAGGGACATTAATGCTATCGTCCAGCACTAATTCTTTGTTAACGCTTCCTTTATTACATCAATCTCCGTTAAAACACACATTAAAGAGGAAAATTCCTTTCAGACCTTTGAGAAGACAGAATATCATGTGCAATTATTCGGTGTTTACATTTCAGCATGTTTTAGTGTCACTATTTCTAATAGTCATTAAAACTGAAGATCACAAACAACTCAACAAAGTTGAGAACATTAAACATGTACCTGTCGTTGACCTCGAGATTTAAAAGAACAAACGAAGTCGCTATTTAAATGCCAAGTCCAATGTTAAAGCCTTAAAATCAAATTTGATCAACATGCTTTACATTACATATACATGGCTGTTATGTTTATTTACATGTACTTGTTTGATTGATGTCATTGTCATGGGTATTTAAGGGTATATAACGACATGTCATCCATTCCTAACTCTCTCTTACTTCATCCAGGGAGAAACCTAACAGCCAACCCCTATGATGGCCGGAGTTAGGCGACTCCCTCACTTACCGTATGTCCAAAGGGGGGATTAAACCTGTGAGTGGTACATTGGAGGAGGAGGATCAGTAGTCTAACACACAAACCACTGAGCCCCTGATAAGTTTGCAAGTTTCGAAACCAAAATATTGAATTAGGGGTATTTTTCTAATACACCTAGTTCAAGAGAACCATATAATATTTTTCACTTCTTGTTAGCCATTATTGACAATTATATCCGTCTTTTAACAATGATTTTATTAATTTGATTAAATTAGGTGTTTCAGTTATTTTAATTTCCTCATATAAATGAAAACCTACCCAATCACAGTATTCAGTCATCATGAACTGTGGTTCTGCCTCTCTACACACTCCAAGTAATTTTACAATGTTAGGATTATCCAATCTAGAATACATATCCATCTCCTGGCGGAATTCGAAAAATATATGTTCGTCTTTGGTCAACAAGGATTTGACCACTACCAAAGTTTCTGCTTCACCATCTTTAATTCCTTGTGCTTTGGCCAAAAATACATTTCCATAAATACCCTTTCCTGAAAAATAAAAAAATAAAAGTTAGAAAAATATAATCCCATAAATTAAAATCATTATGAAAAAATACCCAATAATGCTGTGTGTTTTATTGGGGGTTTTATGCTATATTTAAGGTTATTTTCACTCATTTGGCTGCATAGTGAAGAAATCACATGACAAGATTCATTGAAAACACAGAACCTAAAACATTACGCAATAGAACACTCGTATTTTTATCCTTTTACTCAAACTCAAATCTAATCTATCCCTGAAAAAATAGAACCAAAACTATAAAAGTTAAATGGTTGTCATTACCCAGCATGCCGATAGTATGGAGATCATGTCGAGGGAACTGTAGCCTGTCGTAACTTCCACGACGACTGCGTGTCTGTGACTGTGACGAGTGTGAAGGATGCGAGCTCATTCCTGAGATATGTGATCGATTCTCGCTGTCACTTTTCACCTGTGTCGTTGATTCCCGATCATGGTCTTTGTGAAGCAGTTCCATCTGTTCACGAGCTAATTCTCCATTCTCACCTTTACCTAAAAATAACAAGAATTTTAATGGTTAGAAAAAGTCGACACTGTGGTAAACCTATGTACATTTTGACACGCACGGTACCATCGGATACAAAATAGAAGGTTTTTGTCTCTGAAGTTACGACATGGTCTTTTGTTTAAGGTTTCATGCCATATTTTTGAGGGACTCCAACCTGTGAGCCATAGATCAGATGAGTATCAGCAGTCCAACACGCAAACCACTGAGCCACGGTGGAGGGCCCTTGTGTTAACACCTCTCATTGACATCACTGACAACAAGGACACAAGTAAACTCTTACAAATATTGCAACAACAGATTGGCTTCAATTTGTCCATTAGTATGTTCAGAGAGCACAGGGGCCATTTGCTCAAAACCAAGATTAGTCCCTTATAGCAGATTAAGCCACTAATCCAGGATTAGAGATAAAAAAAATAGGATAGAATAGATATAAAATAAAAACTCAAACAGATCCACAAATATATATTTTTTTGGTTATTTGGAAGAAGAAACAAGTAACCAAATACTTAAATATGAGGCAAGTGAAATAATCATTATTATGTCTTCACAGCAATGCTATTTCTGAGTAGTAAAAGAAGGAAGTATTTCATAAATCAACAGAATTTGACAAGACATAACTGTGGAGGAGCAGATGTGTTGTGGGAATTTCATTAAGTTTGATTCTAGTAATTGGGAAATCTATCTGTTTTATTAGGGTCATTAAATACAGCTAGGTAGAGTGTGGCTTTATTGCCCTCTACAGATTTATTAACACGGTAGTCTTGATTAGTGAAGAGACGAATAGTCTAAGGTGATGATACAGGGATTCCCTTGTTAACAGAAAACCCAATCTCCAGGTGCTACTAAACCATGGACATAAGACGGCATGGTACTCCGTATACCTCAGTTTGGTGAAACTCTTAATAAGCAATGGGGATTCTCAAAACAGACTGGTCAATTAAATCCCACTGGATTGCCACTCAAACATCACATTGAACCCGCTTTTGATAAAATCCCTTTAAAGAAAGTCCTTATAAACTACATGACATGCTAAAATATCACGTTTCGAGAAACTCATAAAATTTCATTTCGTTAACAATACTCTAAACAAAAACTTAGTTTTAGCCTTAAATTAAAAAACTAAATCATAATTATTACAACAAAGACTGTGCGCACTAAGAAATAGGACTCTGGTCCAAGGGCTATTAAAGGCCGAGGGATGTCCACCCATCAAAATGGACACCCTGAAGTGAGCAATTGCCTCATTTGGACACCCTGTTTTAAGAAACTTTAACATGTAGGCGATAGGGAAACTGTTAAAATTGGACACCCAGTTACTTGAAAAGTGAAGCAAAATGGCCATTTTGGACACCATACTTTTGATTTCTGGCTAAGCCCCTGCTCTGGTTCCAAAACATTTTGAAGATTACATTAACTTGAAATAGTGCTTTGCCAAAACTCCATAGAAACTATTGGAAGAATCGAGACTCAAGAATTAGAACTTATGACTACATAGGAAAATAAATCAAAAATTGATAACGATTTCAATCAGTCCTAGGCTCATTCTTCAAAGATTCTGTCATATCACCCAATCTTTTGAGGGAATTCAGTAAACATTTTAGGGCACTAACTCGTCTGCAGTTCCGTTTGCTCATCGGTAATCAAGTTACACAACATTCCGGCAGTCTTGCCGCGGAATATCTCGCCAAGCCAAATTATACGTAAAATCAATATCCAGACATAGGGGATGCTTCACAATTCAGCTGGGGATATCGCTTAATAACAAACTGAATTCAAAACACGTTGTGCCAATGTTCCCATTTTAACAGTTTCAATTCCGTAAACTAGTTTTTACGCACATTTGAGGATTAAAACAAAACGACTACTGTCACAAAAACGAGATTCTCCTAGTAAATGTACACTATAGGCTTCCTGGATAGATTAACACTGAACTAAATTCTGAACACACAGTCTCATTCTAGTTTTGTAATGAAGAACACAGTTTTTAATTCCACAAAGACAGTTCCTTAGATTGTATAACATATTGAAATCATCCATAAGCATTATCTTGGGCAACATTAAAAAAAATATCTGTCTAAAGAGTTTCTGAAACTAATGAAGCACTATCAGGTTTATTTTGTCTTGTTTAAGATTGTGCTTCCAGTTCAACATTAGTACTATGTTTTTGTCCACCTTAACCATATCACCTGAATCATATCACCTGAATCACATCACCTAACCATATCACCTGAATCATATCACCTAAACCATATCACCTGAATCATATCACCTGATCATATCACCTAAACCATATCACTGAATTATATCACCTGAATCATATCATCTAAACCATATCACCTGAATCATATCATCTACACAATTTCACCTGAATCATCTCACCGTAACCATATCACCTGAATCATATCAACTGAATCATATCACCTGAATCATCTCACCTTAACCATATCACCTGAATCATATCACCTGAATCATATCACCTGAATCATATCACCTAAACCATATCACCTGAATCATCTCACCTTAACCATATCACCTGAATCATATCACCTAAACCATATCACCTGAATCATATCATCTAAACCATATCACCTGAATCATATCATCTAAACCATATCACCTGAATCATCTCACCTTAACCATATCACCTGAATCATATCACCTAAACCATATGGTGGACGTTTCATGTCACATATACTTCAAAGAACTCACTATTTTGTAGGGCTTGATAGCTATAGCACATACTAACTTTCTTGTAAACATTCTTTCATTCAATTAGCGATTTAAGGTCTTGCTGGACCCCTTGCGCTCAAAATGAACATAATTTTTTTTATCGCTTGGTTTCAAAGTTTGGTATTCAAACTATATGTTGGTCAAATAAATATATCGAAATTCTAATTACAAACAATTAAATTGGAGCCTATAATTTTTTCCATGATCATATATTTTACATTTTCCATGGTGTATTTCTAGAAAACTATTCATGTTAGAAACTTCAAATTTGTACCATTGTAAAGAGCACAATGAGATCTAGTAAACAGTGCCTCATTTTTTAGAAGTTCGTCCTTGATTTTTCGCAAGTTGCATTTTACATTTTACATATTCTACTCGGTCAACTAATTTATTGAGTCTTATCGTTATTGCACTTCGAGAAATAAACCAGAAAAATGCAGTCTGTTTTCTCTGTTGAGATTTACTCATTTGGCAATATTTTTAGAAATAATAATTGGAATTTCACCACATTCACATATATGTAATCCTGTAAAGCTTTCTAAAAATATATACATATGTATGGTACAGATTTATATTCTTCTGCATAAGAGACTAAATGCAACGGGTGTTCTGAACATCGACCAATGGGTCCAGCAAGACTGTAACAGGCGTGATATGCTGTCTACATGTACCTGTGTCATACAGCTGATTGACCTAAATTAATTATCAAAATTATTTAGCATAAGAGAAATCCTGAGAAAAATATTGTAATTTTATGAAAAGTGGTGTAACATTTATCTCCAGAACAAAATGGCTAAATAACTGAAAAAATTGTTAGTTCACACATTACGTTACTTCATACTATTTCAATGCATTGAAAAAGAGCTACAAATCCCGGACAGGAAACTTCTGGGATTTGTAAGCTTATTAATAAGATTGGATGTGACAGAATTAATTCTTTCACTTGTATAGCCTTTAATCCCTGGGGTATTTTCTCTTTGAAATCAGCTACCTTGTTATCTGTTTCATGGGAAATTTGAAACTATTAAGATATTAAAGGCCAAATAGAATGACAGTTCATGGTATCAACATTCCTTAACTTGTGCTAAATTTTTGATGCACATGTAACAGGACCAGGATTGTTTTAATCAAATACAAAACAGTATTTCAGTTATTTTGTGACAATTCACTGTCGTTGCAAGACCAGCATCTAACACGCAACCAAAAATATTCTACATGGGAGAGAGTTTAAAATTATACCAGCCTTGGAATTATTTGGGATATTAATATTACCAATAACCATACTGCTGGGAAGTACTTTACAGATGAATACCAATAACCGGGATTGATACGGCACATTTTTTTGTTCAGAATTAAAAGAATTATGAAAACCTTATTTACATGAACTTCAGAATGTTTACATCGTTGGGAACAACTATTTTCTTTTCATGCATTAAAATATCCTTTGTTAGATTTATTAATTCCTCAAAGTGAAGAGGTTTCAATTGTTTCACACAGAGAAGCCTTGAGAGAGTTTGTAATATTATGAATAGGAATTCAGTGAAAACAGAAAATCTCTACTCTGTGAAATCAGAATTCTTGTAATGGGGTTTACATTCTAGAACGACACCTTGATCTACACATGCACCTTATTTCTAAACCCATCTTTTGTTTTCTCTGCTTTTTTTCATGAGGAAAATAACTGAATTAGCCAGCTACCTATATTTGTCAACCATTTTTTCCTCTCTCATTTCTGAAGGAGGACAAAACTGAATTAGCAGGCTACAAACTTAAGAGGTGTAAAAAAAATCAATACCAGAAGCAGCTGAGGACAAGTCATTTTCCCACGCAACTCGTGAAGACAGCAGCTGAGACTAACCAGAAACAAGGACAAACGAGCCTCGTGGAGAGACAAGTGCCGGAGATAGGAAGCTGTTGACCAGGATCAGAAGACACCTTAACCAACACTAGGGCATCAATTAACAGTTTTAAAGCTCATAATCCTTCTACAAGATGTTTCCAGGAAGATTTGCTTAAAAGCAAATTGGTAGTAATGTTTCGCTTCTTTTTCAGTTGATTGATTATTGTTCAACACCGTTCTTAAGGGTATTTCACTTAAATGAAAGATGGTTAAATGAAACCTTTTATTTTATTTCATCCATATGAATGCTTAAATTGGTAGCCCAGTAGATGAAGGTAAATACCCAATAACCCATCAGCCACAACGAATCACAAGAAAAGATAACCATTAGAACACAAAACCAAGAAAAGAAAACAAAACTACCCCATGATACCTGTAGTTCTGAAAGCACAGGACAACAGGAAGCTCCCTCCAACCATCCCTTTAATATTTCACACTACGATTTAAAAATATGCATTTTGAAAGCAATAACATCAACTTTAGTACAAGGTGCCATGGGGATTGTTTATTGTTTACTTCAGAAGGATGGCTCTAGGGACATAGCGACATTTATTGGAACTAGAATCATAGCTTCAGGCATCCGAGAACAAAGTATGAGGGCGTGATAATTGTTGGTTACAATCTGTTTGACAAGCGTTCACTGCAAGTTGATTGCTAGGTAGACTAGACAGCCTGTTTTCCCCCTTTTCCTGTAGCATGCCTCCAATAATGAGATCATGTAACGATCAGTGAGGAGCAGTCTTTGTACATCAACACAGACCACAGCAAGGCGTGACTGTCTGCAGCCTTTCATCTTCACAAGCCAAATAACACAGCACAATTCTCTTTGCTCATTGATTGATATTGACTGGTCTTACAACATTGCCAACTAGCGGCTTATCAAGCCTAAGTTCACGTACACTGGAGGCTCTGTAAAGGTTAGTCACACCTATGACAGGGCTACTATGTACCAATACATTATACAGTCAAACCAAAACATACCACCATTACACAGAACCAGAAATTGTACAGCATCAAACGTACGAACATTGTACAGGACCAATCGTACAAACATTGTACAGGACCAATCGTACAAACATTGTACAAGACCAAGCATACCATAATTGTACAGGATCAAAGCAAACAAATGTCAAAAATCAAATATTAAACAATTAAATATTTCTGAAAGATAGTCACTCACCTGTTAAGGCTTTGCGGGTTCGTCTTTGCATCAAGAGGCGATAACTACAAAATGCTGTCAGCCCGATTACCAGAGCAAGGTAGGCACCAGCACTGCACACAGCAATGATGACGGTTTTCATCATACCCATACCACTAACCCCTCCAGCCCCACCGGATACAGAATCCTCTTTAGCTGCATCTTTTTCACGTTGTTTATGACGGTATTCAGAGGGACCTGAAATTTTTATAGAAATATTAAATAGTGGAGAACAGCCAACTATCTACTTAAACTGGCATAATTTCTTATCAATATCTAACATTCGTAAAAAACGGTTTAAATGGTTTAAAGGTCTGGTAAAAATAACAAAGTACATGTATATAAAAACGTGTAAAATGTACTTATTTGCAAATGGCACATTGTAAGTCATTAGATTCATCTTAAAAGGCATATGACAAATACGGTAATTAAAAATTTTCAAAGTCTTTTAACACATTTGCACAAAATAACAATCATACATGCAGCTGGTTCTATATAAGCCACACATCAGGTCAGTGCAATTATAATTGTCCCTAAGACAATATTTTCAGAACTAAATTGTGGCTTTCAGACATTGTGTTTTTATATTGGCAATGTATAAAGATTCTACTGAAGTCCCACAAATTCTTTTATAGAAGACATGTTACACTTACTGGCCACATCCAGGAACATCTCCTTGCGGACAATACCTCCACTGTTATTAGCCGTGCAGCCATACTTTCCTTTGTCTTCTAATAGTACCTTCTTTATCGAAAGAGTTCCATTTGGCAATAGCTATAAATAAAGAGAAATATTATATTGTTGCAGAATTAAAAAAAAAATTAAATAAATTTGAATGTTAGATGCTACGGAATTCCTCTTCAAATAACCTTTGATAGATTTGGTTGTTTGGGGTTTAACGTGGTACTCAAGAGTATTTCACTTATATGATGACGAATTGTCCATTTTACACTGTTCCTTGCTTAAATACGGTTGAAAACCTATAGGAAACCGTATAAAAACCACCTCCTTGATTGTCTAAGACACATCGTGTGACTCGCTCATATACCCAATGGTCAACAGAGGCACTCGTGGACAGTACATCGAACTAGAATTAGTTGGCAGACACACTAACCACTAAGTCCAGGCCATGGGCCCCTTGATAGTAGTCAATGTAAAAACTGTACTAGTTTCCAGAAATATATCAGGCTCCGAAGCATATGCTTTTGTTTTATAGCAGTAAAATAATTCTTGAGTTGGAAGATATCTATAGTCTTCAAATTTGGTTCCTTGAGGCCATTATGGCTGAAAAGCAATGCATTTGTCTTGAACACTTTCAGTGCGGTATGATGAAATAAAACACTGTTTAGATTTTTTAGTTTATACCCTCATTACTTTTGAGCAGAAAAATGACAATGCTTTAAAAATATAGCTCAAGTTTTATCTAAGTTGATAAAATAAGGCTAAACACAAAATTCCAGTCCAATCAACTACATGTGTAGTGAAACAAACAAAGAAAGAAACCAACTGATAATGGTAGATGTATGGCCTAATTTCACATTTTCTCTATGTTTTTATTTCCCCTATCCTAGTCAATCAAATCTCATATGTTATTGGTTTCTTGATAAGGTTTTGTTGGTAAATCTCCCGTTCATTGCCTACAAGACGATACATTAACTTACTTTAAATCTCTCTGTGTTGAGGGCTGTCCCACGGCTGTTTCTATCCCAGACCACAGTTGGTTTCGGATCACCAATGGCTAAGCAATGCAACATGAAAGACTGGTCCTCTTGTACTGTCATATTGATGGGCGTCACTTGGATTTTTGGTTTCACTATTAAAGAGATCAATATAGAAACATGAAATGGTTTGTTTGTTTGATTGATTGGTTTAATGTTGTCCTTAACGTTATTCACTTTACACAGCATGCCAGCCAGCAAAATACTGAAGGGAGTTATTCACTTTACACAGCATGCCAGCCAGCAAAATACTGAAGGGAGTGAACACTTAAGGTACCGTGAACATTCAATGACAATACATAAGGTGATGACATTTATCAAAACAGTGTGAAATAAAACCCCTGTAATTGCCTTTGTGCCCCCCTCATATACGGGAGACTAACTTGGGGATTCTAATCTGAAATTGGTATATCGAAGGTGGATCCGTAATGTGTCCCCTTAATAACAGAGTCACGGCCTGGGGCACCATCTTAGTTTGAAGTGGGAACTCCCACATACTGCCTGCTGCATAAACCAGTAAATTAGACAATAGTTTTGAATGATCAAAACAGGAAAATGGATACATGAAACAGTAAATAAGATACGTGTTTCTGCACATCAAAAGGAACATGGACAGAAGTTATAAGAGTAAATTATTCAAATTAATACCACAAAGACAAAACTGGTTAAATGTCAAACAAACTGTATCATTTCAAAATAGTAATTAATCACAAAAGCAGAAGAAATGTCATACTGTCACATTTATATGCACAGCCATGTTCTCTGAAATAGTTTAATAGTTCAAAGCAACTTATTTTGAACACGAATAACTTTTGATCGATGATGTTATTTGAGACATGTAATGGATAGCCATTTGAGGTTACGCAACAAAAAGGTTAATTGCAATTTAATTACTAAAGGATGCACTCCTACGGTTCACTGACTGAAGTTCACAAACAAACCACATCAGAGGAATATATAAGTGCTTTGTAATTTCGCAAGCAGAATGATAAGTTGTGCTTACATAACCAATGTAACATCAAAGATTTAGTTTATTGTTTATTTGATTGAAGTTTTATGTCTACATGTTCTAAAAGTTATTTCACTTGTATGATGGCGCGCCATCCCAATGGTTGAAGAAGAACCACATAAGAGGTCAAGGGGAACCACATAAGAGGTCATCGGACCACATTAAAGGTCAAGGGGAACCACATTAGAGGTCAAGGGGAACCACATTAGAGGTCAAGGGGAACCACATTAGAGGTCAAGGGGACCACATTAGAGGTCAAGGGGAACCACATTAAAGGTCAAGGGGAACCACATTAGAGGTCAAGGGGAACCACATTAGAGGTCAAGGGGACCACATTAGAGGTCAAGGGCAACAGAGAATGACCAGATACAAGGTTATTTCACTCAAATGATGGGCTTCAAATAGGTGAAAGATGCCACCATGGACATCACCATGGCAACAAACAATGTTAAGATATCAAAGCATACAAATTTAGTGTGCAGGAAGCAAGGGGTAAGTTGATCAAAGCTCTGTTAACTTATTGGACTGTTTGATAAAGTTGCAATTCAAAGGATTTTTATGACTGCGCGACATCTATTTTATTATGACGCAACATCATCTAACAGCTGTTCGTCTATCATAGCTTTGACCAGCCTGCCACAGGGCAGTTCTGTCTAGCCATTAGTTCTGGGAACAACATGAAATACCCAAATAAACATCTGCTACAATATCAGGACTACAATACTCCTACTCACCTACTACTGTGACATTAATAGTAGTGTTGATGGCACCTTGTGTCACACTGACGGCGAAACAGGTATACAGCCCACCATCAGAGTGTTCAACTTTCTGAAAGATTAGCATGCCTGCAACATGGGACACATGCTCGGGGAAATCTTCAAAGGCTCCCTTGACCCGCCTGCCAGTGCCCCGTGCCCATCGAACACTGGGTTCATCTTCAGCCTCAGCTTGGCAATGGATTGTACTTGGAGCATTCAGTTCAAGGAACTGAATAGGTGAAAGCTTTGGTCTGAATTTCAACTTTCCTAAAAAAAAAAAAAAAAGACGATAACTAATTATTCTTCGATTTAATTAAAATCAAATTTCATTGCAAGTTAAATTTTCGGTACGCTTTTGCTTTATGGTTCATAAACACAAACCAGAACATCGAATGTGCACAGTCTTAAGTACTTGGATATGGCTCTTAGATAAAAAAAAAAATAACATAAATTAAAAAAAATAATAATTAATGTTTTGAGGAGGATAATTGATTGTGATGAGAAATAATTACAGTATGGTGAGAAAAATGAACAATTCATGTTGGCTATCATTTTTAGCAGTTGTCACCATACTCTACTATGTGAAACTTATCAGTGGAAATTAAAATAATTTTAGTAATCGAAGTAGCACCAAAGAAAGTTTCCCTATAACTATAGATGAGGTGAGGAGACTTACGTTTGATAGTAAGGTAAGCACTACTGGACAGAACAGTAGGGTGGCCACTTGTGTTCACCATACATGCGTAATTTCCAGCATCAATAAGCTGTGTGTTGAAGACTTCCAGTAATCCTGAGGCAGGATCCATTCTGTGACGTGGATATTCAAGCTAAACAGGTAAAAACATAAGTATGTCAGTAAAATGATTGTTTAATTTGGGTTATCACCCTACTTATGGCTATTCCCCAATCATGACAGTGTGTGAGATCAATTGGTGAAGCAAACCACCCTAAGCCCCACTGGCAACAAACAAAGACAGGATAATCACAAGACACCAAAGGCAACAGTCACCCGCTCATATGTAAACAGAGAAATATGAATTGACTGATTATTAACAGTTTTATCCGGTACTAAAGGTAACTTTACTAATTTGATGTCATGCTATCATAATGAGTGAAATCCACTTACACCATTTCTGACAATAAACAAAGAAAACCACAACTCTAATCCAGGACCCAATAAGATACATTAGGTAATTCAAAGTGCAAAATGCCATTAAATATCCGCTGAATAGAAGAGGCAAAACAAGGAATTGACATAATTTACCGGATTGATGATGTTGCTATCTTTAGTCCATGTAATCACTGTGACTGGGTATCGAGTACCAGTGAATTCACATCGGAATTTCACAGGTTGTTCTTCTTCAACGCTTCTAGGTTGGGGTGATTTTGTAACAATGGGTGGAACTGAACAAAGTAAACAACAAAAACAATACAGAATGCATTTGAGATTTGATCCATCGAATGATATATAAATGTTTGGCAGAACTGTGTGTTGGCATTTCTACTGCAACTAGCAAAGAGTCTACAGGAAGCATAAATTTACTTTCTTATAGGGTTGATGGCCTACCAACACCAACCGGCCAAACCTGCACAGATAGCAAGTATGCAAAGTAATTTAATGAAATGTGTGCAAAACCTCCCACAACCCAATTGTGGAATTAAAAGTGTAATGTAAAGCTCTAGAGAAGCCTGTCAAATAATTGGAAAAAACACTGTGGTCCATACCATTGCATAGAAAAAACAAGAACCTGGGTGAAAAAACCCCACAGGAGCTTAACTTAAAAAAGTGGGATCTGTTCATTGTCATTCCTGTCAATGTTCACAGAAAAAATGTCACTTCCCATCTAACACCTTCGAAATTCAATTTTTTCCTCTAAATTACGTCAAGTGGTCACAGGACCACAGGCGTGACTCACTGCAAAAGCTGGGTAAAGGTAACCGCTATTTCCTGTCAAAGAAAGAGTTTTGCTCTTGCCGATATTGACAGTTCAATTAGACAGCCGTGTGAGTTAAAGCGTTCTCTTCAATGAAATTCATGAATTCTATCGACCCCTTTCCCACAAAATCGGTGGCTGCACACAGTCAAAGACAAGTAGCACACAATGAAAGGTCAGTTTTACCCATCAATATGGTGTTACTATTGACATCCCTAAACTTATTACAACTCCATTTCTCACCCTTTTTACAGCAGTCTGTCAGGCAACACGAGATTGCTAAAAATCGATCCTTTGAGCTCAAAATATTTCATCGCATATTTTTTTCACTGAATTTTATCACAGACACTTTGCTCTCTTAAGAGTGTGGTTGATACACATTGATACAAGTTTAAAGAAAAACAAAGTCCATAACTTTCATGTCTATATTTAAGTGAGGTTTGGTAATTTCAACATCATTAATTTCTATGTGGAATTTTTAATTTGTAAGCTTACATGTACATTTCACCATTAAGGCCCAACAACCCACTTTACTGCTATTCAAATTCCTGATCTCAATTATGATAACTAAGTTATAACTGAAATGTGGGTACAGATGTTAAATATAACACATGAAACTGCTGAAATGTGGTTGAAACTGCCGAGCCTTTCCCTCTAATAGCAATCAGTTTAAGAAGAGTGTTTCTGATTACATAGGTTAACCGTAAACAAGTTTCCCTCACTTAATGACTATAAGATCAAGTCCTCCTCGTATAAGTATATTTACCTGCAGTTAAATAATTTAGAAACTATACAAATTAAAAATAAAACTTTAAACCTCAAATTTATCAAAACAAATGTGTTTTTCCTGAATATCAGTCAACTTACCTGAGACAATAACCCAAACACTTTTGCGTTTTTCTCCAGCCAAGTTCCTGGCAATACAGGTATAGTTTCCAGAATCTATCTGTTCAGCACTCTCAAACACAAGGTTATTCTCCTGGGAGAAGATTTTACCAGACGTCCCAACTGGAATACTGTTCCTGTCCAACCATCTGATAAGCAAACATAGACATTTCTGTATATAAGACAAACTCATTAGGAATTAATAAGTGTACTCAATGTACAAGTTCTTGTAAGTGTTCTTGGTGGTTTACTGGCACTATACAGTACAAAGCCTCCCAACTCTACAGTCACTAAATGGAGCCAAAGAACCCTTGTTGCCCTAAACCTTCCACAGAACACATTACAAAAATAATTCCTTTCTTAGCCATCCAAAGTCTTACTGGGTACATGCTATTCACTTCTATGACAGTGGTGTACTCTAACAGTTAGTAGGCATGCTAAAACTACCAGAAAATTTGAATTGTTTGCTCTATTAGAAAATGAATATTCCTTCAGGGATAAATAAACACAGCCCTAGACACTGCCAAAAGCTGTGCAGAGAAACAATGCTATAATACTCAAAGTATACTTTGGAATATATGCTTGATCAGTGTTTATTCTAATATTCAAAAGGAATTTCATAAATATCATGACTACATGGGGATTCTTGACAGAAAACCAAGAAGACGATGTGTAAATACCACACTGCAGTCTCCCCATCAACAGACAGGTAACAATCAATACCTGTAGTATGGTAAAAAAGCAATTCTCAAGCTGGTTTTATATTCAGGACATTTATGGGAGTTAAGCAATCCAAAGAACACGAGAATGAGCTACAGCGTGTTAGCCCTCTTTGAGAGTGAGTGATATATATTGTTTGACAACACTGGTTTCTCAAACAATAAATAATATACTGTTAAGATAATCTGAACACCATGTAAGTAATCTGAACACCAAAAAGATAATCTGAACACCATGAAGTTAATCTGAACACCATGAAGATAATTTGAACACCATGAAGATAATCTGAACACCAAAAAGATAATCTGAACACCATGAAGATAATCTGAACACCACGAAGATAATCTGAACATCATGACGGCATCATATGGTAAGCATACCAATACGTTTTTGTGCATGTGGTGTTATAGAAAAATTATATATCTTAAATAGTTAAATTTTGAATGGTTATGCACAAATTCTTGAATTATATAATCAGTCCTTAGACCACTTTTGTCATATTTCTGACAGAAGCTTCAAGGATCTTTATTTAAAATCTGAGAAATTTCTAGTACTAGAAGTAAGACTGTAATTCAATTGGTGAAGTTGAAAGCCCACTTAACAACTATAAAGGACCAAGAGCCTTGTCAAAACCAGTTAAGTTTGGAAGAGGAAGATGTGGGGGATACTGCAGGGTCAGATCTCAAGGCTAACTCAATTACAGACATTCCTGGTAATTAACATAGACACCTGTTAGAAAGCTGACAAAGAATTAGCCCGTTAAGTCCTTAGCAGATTTTTCACATTTTTCAAGAATGATGACGCACCATGTTTAAAGTCAATCGAGTCATGTGAACTGTTTGTTCACACTCTTTGATTATCTGCTCTATTGAGGTTTACACAATATATAAAGCTATTTCCTTCTTATGTTGGCATGAGTACAACAACACTACGGCGATGTTTTGTGACTCACTCATATACATGAGAGCAACAGACGGACTCGAACTGGTGAGCGGTATATCGGATTAGGATAAGCAGGCAAACACTATACCACAGCCGTTGGTACCAAACTCAGCAAAGCAGTCAACTAAACAGCCTTCCAATCACCCTGATCCATAGTAACTGCACAGTAATTGATATTCAGGATACTGCAGCATAGTTCTTGTTATCAAAATAAATTATTAAACGCTATGACAATAAAACCAATAGCTTGAACGCGCAACTGGGCTCTCCGAGAAACATTTAAAATTGATTCCAGGAGGAAAAACAAACAGACAAATATTGCTTGTCCTTTAAAAAATCTCATCAGCCTAGTGACAGGTTGTCATTTCCATACGGGTTTTACCATAAAACTGTAAGCGATATTGCATAAATGCCAGAAAGCTTAACGGCTCATATTCAACAAACTAGGCACAATATAGAAGATTTATTCCGTCCAAGTCCTGTTTATATTCTTGACAGTGTTAAGTAAATTGCAATTACCAGGAGCTAGTTAATCCTCACTAATGGACTTCACCACACCTGCTCAACGCTGTTTTTGAAGAATTATTCCTGATAGAATTTGACAGTTTCTAAACTTTTATAATTAAGACCAGAGAAAATTGAATTTCTACAGGAGCAGTAATGAGCCTGCCTATTAAAGTTTGTGCTATAAAGAAGTGTTGTTTGTGAAGTTATCATTTGCAAATTCTAAACACATTTAAGTTACATCCCAAGGAAGTCAAAACTAAGTTAGATGATTAAATATCACAGTATCTCTGACTAAAATTAAATGCAGTATGTTCCCTGTGCAGTCTTGCTGTCTTAACAAAGCCATTGAGGAAAATAATTTTTATAACAGGGTAGGCATATTTTATGTGGGTATACCGCCATCATAGAAGTGAAAATCTGTTGAGAACAACACTCTTAGATACCAACTACTCACTTAATTCACAATTACAGACTTTGAGCCTTAGCTTGGTTCCAAGGAATTTTCAAACAGATTAATTTCAGTGGAAAAATTAACGAGAAAAGAAAAACGCATCTTGTCTCAGTTGAATATGGAACTGCAAGGTGGTGTCTATCTACTGGATGGTTGTTGATGTTTGAACAAAGCGTTCCTATTTCAGATGATGGGCTTCTCAGGGGGTTTGTTTACAACATTTTACTGTTTGACAATGGACAAACAAATTTGAATGGCTTGAGTTCTTTAACCTGTGTTGATCGGTTTAAGGTGATCAGTATGGGACCAATTAACTTCATTTTCTTCACATCATGGATGATAGAGACCACATTGAGAGAGGCCTGATAGCCATCATGAGTACTGACCAGTAGGTAGCCCATTATTACAATATGGACACCATTAAGTCAGGAATGACAAACAGCTCAAATTCTGACCACAAGCAATCAAAGAGCACATTTGGTCAAGTGGTCAAAGAGACTGTTCAACATCCCAACTATAAGTGGAAGTCTATATATGTACTTCAAGTACTATCTGATATAACACTTTGAACACTTGTTTAACTTTTTTCTTTAAACCTTTGACCTAAGAAAATCTAATTTTTAAATATTATTTCATGCTCATATTTCAGAGTGTTTGCAATGTATTGACGTTATTCGAGACAAAAAGTATAAAAGACTTGATTAAATTCAAAACTCTTTAAGGGAAATGAATGTCAAGAAAACCATATTATTTCAAATCCACATAAAAACATCCACGTGTGTCAGATTGTCAGACAAATGTGATACACACCACATTGTTGCCAGAGTTTGGACAGTACAGCCCTGATAGCTAGTCAATGCTGGCATGGAATCCAATATAGTTATGGTTTAGATTGAGATATGACATGTGTAGCAAGGTGCTGACAAACTACAGCCGGTCTTCGTTGATAGAATTGGCAGGAAGGTTTCTACAGGGGTCCTAGTAAACTTGGTTCAATAGAATTGTCCCCTCACACTCCAAATCCATAAACCTGTCAGAGCTTGATCTACCACCCAAATAAACAGTCAAACACTACTGGTACAGAACACCTGCTGCAGGAAACGGAGAGATTCCCTGGTAAGTCTTTAGTCGGACATTCAGTCAGGGGCAAAATAGCTAAAGAAACTGGTGAATTTTTAAATATTTTTCATTATATTAGATATGGTTTGTGACCATTGGTGTACTAGACTGTAATGAATATTGCATTGAGTGTCAGATTTAATGGTAAACAAAAATACATGACTTTTGCAAGTCTCTGGCAAAGAAACTAGTGAATATTCAAAATGTGAAAAATGGATCTGGTTTGTGAACATAGGTAGGTCAAGAAAAAAATAGACTTTTCAAGTCTTTGGCATCTATTGCACATATGGTACTTTCTTCATTTAAGCTAAATGGAGGATATGATTATAAAGCTGGTGCCTTGAATACTTCTGGGTTTGTTTAATTAATTAATAATTAAATTATCTAATATGGCAAATTCTTCAAAATATTACAAAATTTTCTCCATCATATCTTCGGCGCACATTGAAACATCATTTTGTATTTTAAGACATACTGATGGTTATTTCATTTCATAGATGTCTGGCCAAAAAAAGAAACGGTGAAGGTAGTGGGTAAACCAGGAGGAAACCCAACCAGATTTCAACACATGAAGCCATTGACAACTTTGATGAAGCTTTCAAGTTAAGCTTAAACTGTGCAGACATTATTACCAACTAAAAACCATATCATAACAGTCTAATGAAGACAAATACAAACATCCCTCATAACGAGGGGTGCTGTCAATGAGCCAAAATGTGAACATCATGACTGAGATTAATCCGTTAGTGTGCTGTGTACAGGTCTGAATATCAGATAAAACAAGCACTGGTCCCTTCATGCCAAGTCTCTATAGTCACCTCCAAAACACATAAATAATGCTGGGTGATTGAGGAGATTCAGTGAACACTAGCTTCTCATAAATAGATGGGATAACAAGTTGTTGGCTTGTGCAATATGAGACAATAGGTTTTAATCGAGTCTCAGAGTCGACGAGAGCCAGGATGAAATATTAAGATTGTCATAAAACCAATCCTAGCAGGAAAGAGCTGATTATGACATTTCAGGGTTATCTCTTTACAGCGACAGACTGATTAGTTTTACCTTCCTTTTCACACTGACCGATTGACTGACTCACTGACTGACTGACTGACTAACCGAATGATTCAATGACTGACTGACTGACTCACTCACTGATTGAATGATTGACTTACTGACTGTTTTGCATTCCTATCTTTTGATTTATAATTCCATTGATTAAAGTTTTATGTCACACTCAATCCTATTTCAGTTCTATATTCACATTGATATATTATTCACTGTGGAAGATTTGTTTTTTAATTTGATTGGGGTTTATAATGCCATCCTTATAAGGTTTTTTCACCTATTTGACGATTTGCCAGCCGGATGGATGAATTAAATCACCTTCACCATCATTGGCAACAAACATGACAAGACAGAACGACCACATAACAGAGACATCACAAACAGATGAACTCTGTGGTGCCCCTTAGATCGGAGAGCACCAGGGCAACAGGAAACTCCCTCCCAACAGCTCGCAACTCTGGGAGAAAACAATCATTTTTTATTTGTGTTTGGGTTTATGCTAACTTAATATTTTCTCACTCATATGATAGTGTGCCAGCCCAACGTGTGATGAAAATCATCCTCGACGTCATTGGCAACAAACAATGACAAGATCACAGGATGCAATACATATCTGCTTCGTGTTGCCCCTTAGCCCTGAGAGCAACAGGGCAATTTTAAACCAATAAATAATCTCATGTTCTAGATAAACTTTGCGAGACAGGTTTCTGAGTAGAGTGTAATCTGAAATTGCTATGGGTAACCTACAGAGATTTTGAGAGAAGGTAATAGCCATGTATATATAAAATATATAAAAATATGTGACATACATAGCACAGACTGACACTCAGGGTGATGTTAAAATAAACTCATGCCCAAATGTGTGTCATTAAAATATAAAGTAACTGACAAATCTATCTCCTATAAAAGGATCTAAATAAAATTTAAATAAGTAAATAATCATTCATTTATTTAGGGGTTTTCACAAATACCTTTATCACCATACATGTATATATGTCATTAACTTCCACTTATAATATGACTTCTGTGTCTATTGGTTTTTGGTGGAAAACCCCAAAGTAACTTTGTGAAAAGAACCAAAAGTCTTTTCCTCATTTAAGCAAAATGGTGAAATCTAAAGCCTAATGTATCCAGTCGCAAATATGATTTTAAAGTGCTAGTGAACAAAAGAAAAACAAGGATGAATAATCAACTCAAAGGCAACAAAAGTTCAAAGGAGGGTCTAAAGCATTCTTGAAGACCCTTTCTTCTGTTTTTCATTCAATGTTGCTCAAAGACATACAAATAGACTACTTTATATGTCAATCAAAAATTACCAAGTTTATGGCAGTCTTAACAAAGTGAATTGAGGGGAGACATAGTGTCACATGATACAGGTAAGGTCTTTGTTACCTGCTAATCAGTGATGCGACTCTAATTACAGTTCAAAGTGTCCAAGTAAAGGCTGATTTAATTCGACCAGGTGATCATTAATACTGCCCAAGGCAAATGGTTTTGTGCTGCCTCAGTTCTCTCTACATTTTGAAAAGTAACCCCAAAGTTCAATAATGGTTTATTTAACAAAAAAAGAGAAGTTCCTTGCTAAACTCTGCTTTCTGTGATACAAAATAATACTCCAAATAATATTTCACAATTTTTAAAGTCTGTCTGTTTTATTTATCTTAACACCATACTTAAAATTGTTTCACTTAAGTGATGACATGCCAGCACAGTGTGTGAACAAAACAACCCCAGGTTTCACAGGCAACAAACTTAAAAATATAACACAACCACAAGATTTAAAGAAATGGTACACTACAAAGACAAAGTGTGCAATGGTACAGTTAATACCTTCAGCATAGTATTTGTGGCTTAGCTCAGAGACATCTAGAGCCAGAGGCCCCCCCCCCCCCCCCCTCCTCCCTCTCCCCGCCATTAACCACCAGAGAATCACACAAACTAAGACAAAAAAAACATACTGTAAGGTTGGTTTTGGTTTTCCTTTGGGATGAAAACATTTGATTTGGAATTTCTCGTTGACAGGAATCACAACTGGGAAGTTTGGCCGCAGACGAGGTTCAAAAGAGTTCCATCCAAATTCCTCCAGATCTAAAATGGAATTAAAAGAAGAGATTAAGTTCTGAAAAAGTTGTTAGTTGGATATCATCTTATCCAATCTTTATTAAATTTCTATCTGATAGTACTACAATAAACAAAAGAAATAAAAAAAGCAATTGTTGCAAAATACTTTGTTAAAAATGTAGAACCCCAGCAGGTGTTCTTGGAATCTAAATTGACATGTCTTTAGAATTTTACCTAGTGGTTTTCAGGAGCTTAAGAAATTACTGTCAGAATTTTCTGTTTTTATTGCTGTCAGTCCTTGGCTGCTTGTCTGATGTAGTCCTAGCTGGACTAACGTATTCCTTCATAATACATAATCTAATTATGACACTTTTTATGCAGACATTTCTTCAAAACAAAAAAATACTCAGGGGCTGATTGTACAAAGCACTTTTAAATTTAATCTGTTCTAAGATGACATGTTGAAAGCCTATCAGTAATCCACTTTTAGCGCTTTAATCTGGTGTTAGCAGCTAATAGGCTTTCAAACAACTGGCTCTAGACATTTATGTGTTCACAGTTCATGAAGTACTAAATGCTCCATTTCTTAAAAAAATATTTAGCTTCAGCTTTTCAGATAAATCTTTGAGAGAATTTTTGAATTGTACATAGTAAAAAATTATTATGGCATTTACCTGACAAGGTTCATACTTGTTACAAAACTGTATGGATGGGATGTAAATGTTATTTCAGACAAGCAGTTGGTGTAAGGTTATGTTTGAAGTAAGGCCCTAGAATTAGAGAACCATCTGTCTAATTATAGAAGACTGACAGTAGGAAAGCAGAGGAGCAGAACGGAACAGGGCATGAACTGTCTACTCTTACTCTCACAAAAACATCTCATATCTTCTGGCAGTCTCCCTCCACCCTAACTAATTTCTCTGCGCCGCTTCTCTAACGCAAAATAAACAAGTTTGCGCCGGCGACAGTTTGAGACCCCCGGCCATCAGATGTAGTTACCTAACCAAATAAACTGTCAATCATAGGTTATTGCAGTGCCAACTCCAAAACCCTGACTTCCTTCACACAAAGTTCACTAGCTTCCTGCTTTTCATTAGAAGGCAGTAATATCAGATTTGGCACACATCATTGAGTTTTGTTGACTTTTCTCCTAAACCAATTTTCTCTCAGACCTGGGAGGCACCGAATACAATCAGTATTCATTGGGCTTACAGAACTGCACAAATTCCAAACAATTCTCGCCAATTATTTTAGAACACTTTTCAGCAGATTTTGAACAGCGAACTAAATTGAATATCTGGTCTTTAGAAGAATAAAATTGGTGGAAGGAAACGTTTTTACTCTCTGTCCAGGAATTCAATTTAAGCATCATTACAATTGAAAATTTCTGTAACTCAATTGAAACAGCATTTAGCCTCCTCTAAAAAGAATCTGGAAATGACTTTATATTCTATGTAGTTTCCATTAAAAAAATGGACCCGTAAGATGATTTGAATTATCGCAAGAAAGTTCCATAGACAGGATTTAGGCTGAACATTAAGTTGTTGATGGTGAAATTGAAGTTGCTAACATCCCAATTTAATAATAATGCCAAAACTGTTTTCTTTCATGGCTCTTGTAAAAGCACCGCAAAATTTGTACATATATTTGTAATGTAGAGAAAGAAAATTTTGCCAGCCTTCACTGGGATTCAAAGCAGGCCTCTGGCTAGCAGGGTCAGAGCATAAATATGCTCAGTCTAAGTCTATAAATTGTGCACAGTTCTTTATTTAAGTGCTTGCAAACCCAGACTGGGAAAGAGTGTCATTGGAAGAAGGCACATTGTAAGTTAAACATACACAGTATATGTAGAAAGTAAAGAATATGGTTTTAATTAGCACAAAAAAGTATTCACTTTATTTCACTGGTGACACTTTTTGCAAATTGAAATATTCTTAGATGTTTTTCTCTCCTCCTTTTGAAAAAGAGTTCTTTTATTTTTTGTGTCTAAGTTGGTAAAACAGAACAAAGGTCTGGGCTCCATGGTAACAGACTTTGATATAAGACTCTTAAGGGTGATACACAATAGTCTTAATTCTTGTACTTGAAGTAGTATCTTGAATGGCTTCAAAGGTAAATAGCAGAAATTGTCTTTGAAGTTTCGGATTAACAAGCTATACCACATGAGCCATTTCCTACAGATTTTTGCTGCAAATCATTTCATTCAAAGAAAAATATCTTTTGTGAATGCTTGAAGTGACAGTGTGCTTATTCTGGTTCTGGTTTGTCTGCAGGAAAGTTATCCCTTAAAAATAACATTGGGGAAACCATTAAAGGCCAGATTGAACATTGAGCCATCTCTATTATATACTTGAAACTAGAATAATGGGATTTCCCAACAAGATTCCACTTGTTCAGTTTACAAATGGAACAAGGAGTGGATAGTCTGGCTGAGACTCTAGCTCAATGAATCTGTCAGGTCGGAGCCATGTGGCCACCAAAACCTCTAAACAGTTTGTGCTCCACCATCATTACAGCAACCCTTTAGGACAGGCAAAGTAGGAATTTAAATGTTTGTTTGGGCCGTCAAAGTGCCAAATGTTAGACTAGAGGCTTCTGGGAAAGAACTCCCAGACATCGTTTTACGTTCTTTCAAAGAAAATGCAAGAGTTTTTTCGTATAGATTCCCCATAATTTGTCCGCCAAAAGATGTGCTGTGAAACCAGTTTGTAACTCTGAGAGTAATTCTGGAACTATTTTCGGCATCTGATTACACCTCTATAGGAGGTATAAGTTTTACTGGTTGTAAAAAGGCCTCATACCAATCTAGCACCAGTATTAGTATTCCTTTGGCAGGCCATGTGGTCTATTCTAAAACACACCAGTCAGATGTCATTAAGGGGAGGAAGATTTGAAATATAATATGTATCATCATGCACATTGAGAAAAAAGGGGAAATTTCCAAGCCAATGAAAAGTAGTTCCCAAAATTGATTGGTTTACCAAACAAACATTCCAACATAAATCTATAGCTTTGATCATTGTGCAGAAGTTAACAAATACATAATATAATAGTTTTGGTTTAAAACAATTATCAAGAATTCTTGACAATGGTTTTAAAATAAACCGAAATATTGAATCACCATGTATCCATGTGTAACTTTTATTGGAATTGTAAATTTACTCGACATAATACAACTACTACTAATAAGACATTTTTATTAACTTTATAACAATGTCTACAAAATACAACTCTTAATTCATATAATAATAAGTTGAGTATAGATGAATAATAAAAGGTAATCTTTTCTGTTTATTCTTCCCTGGCAAATATATGCTTTTAAGAAAAGTTATGATTAAATTATTAGAAAATTATTGTACTATAATTATGATTTGGATGAGCAAGAGAACCAACATGGTCTTCACTAATTAACCTGTTCATTGTGATAATCATCAGATAAATTGTTCAATGCAGCCTTTAAATCCCCGTTATATCATTATACATAGCAATGATGGACAGCAGGGATATGAACAGAGACAGCTGGGAGGCATGAACAGTTATCAGCCCTATGAATAGCCAATCAGATTCAAGCTCGATCTGTAATGCCTTGGGACCAAGATCTCATTCTGATATAACTAACATCAAATCCTGAATCCAATTTCCAACAAAATAATGTGCAATAATATGATCGTTTTGAAAGGAATTTAAATAATTTCAGCGTAACAATTGCTTTGAAAAACAGTTTAAAAAAGTCCTTTGAAGTCATTCAGATATATAAAAAAAAATTATGCAACATTTAATTGCTTGTCGTTTATGTTCGAATATATTGCTTCAACTGTATAAAGAAAAACTCTTTTTTCTATTTATTATACAACATTTATCTGTTTCCTTTTTATGTTTGACTATAATGCTGTTCATGTGTAAATAAAGTAATTTTTTTCTATGCGTTCATTAAACATACATGATTATTAGATACAAGTTTCTCTAATTACTAAAGTAACTTGCAAATAAAATTACAATATTACGATGTCACTTTAGTGTATACCTGTGGCCATGTATACGATAAGAGAGCTTGGCAGTCTCTCCTTAACACAGAAAAGG
The DNA here is from genome assembly GCA_030265115.1 of Mopalia vespertina. Lineage (NCBI taxonomy): Eukaryota > Metazoa > Mollusca > Polyplacophora > Chitonida > Mopaliidae > Mopalia > Mopalia vespertina. The sequence continues at coordinate 283,355 of JAQQZZ010000004.1, forward strand.
TTGGTTTATTCTCAGAAAGGGTTCTGCTGTTCAGTTGATAGAGTGTTGGCCTTGAAAGCCAAATTAAGGACACGCACTCAGCATCTCATACAGGATTGCATATTTTTTCTCTTAAAGTTACACTACTTCAATTTCCTTTCTTGAAATCGTTGTTTCTGATTAGTCCTACCAGTTAACTTACTTGATAGTTTAATGAATTTAACATTTTACTTCTATTTAATGCAAAGAGTTTGCATTTCCAAGTATCTCAATTATTATTACTGCGACTTTAGGACACAAAGTACCTTTCCTTAATTCCTGTATTTCACGGAATTACCTTTTTCCCCTAGTCCTTATATACACACATACATACACACACAGAGTGAAGAGGTCCCAACATTTACCTGTAATTGCACAAAATCAGAAGGAAATGTAGCCAGCATTTGTCCTGCAGCTCTCTCTTAACTATACAGGTTTTTTATTACATCATATATACTATTAAGACCATTTTATCTGAAGGTTTTTTGGTAACATTCCATTACAGGCATGTTTATGACCTCGAAGCTGCTGAGCGCGTGCACAAATCATAAATAAGAAATGAACTGAAACCATGGGAAATTTAAGCTGATATCCGAGTTGGCTTTAAGACTATCTTTGATTAACTGACTGAGTTATTATAGTCAAACATGATTCCAGTGAAGTTTCCTCGGGGAGCTTTCTGCCTTATACCCTATAATGAAAATGGAGTATACCATCAAGAAATGGCAGCAAAGTAATTTTTCTCAAAGGTATTTTTGATATCAGTAGAGTACCACTGACAAGCCTATCACTGATGGTAAGTACTCTAACTTATCACTATAAAAATAACACTTTGGATTTGTTTAAAAGAGTTTTGTATCCTAAGATTATTTCAGTCCGATATAACAGCCAGCCCATAGCCTGACAATAATAAAGATAGATCATAAATCATTATGCAATAAGAGAAAGTGTTCAAATTCGCATAGCAAGACACAAAAAAAGATTCAGCTCTGTCTTGCCACTTAACTCAACGAACAACTGGGCACAGGAACCTCTCGACAACTGGCTTCAATTTAAAAAAAAAAAAAAAACCCAAAACAGATATCACGTGTTTAAACACAAAAGTAAAATATAAGAATATAATCTTAACTCAAGTAAAAAGATTCTAGTAAGTGTCTGCAACGAACTTGTGCTGACTAAATTCATGGACAAGTTTTTTATGACAACCATTGTATTGATCAGAGGCTGGGGAAAATCTGAAAGAATCCAAAGCTGACACGCTGGATTCATATTTAACACCATGTACTTAATAGTGTTTGACTTTATGACAGGGGTGCATTTCCAACAACCATCATACAAAGTTTTATAACTAAACACTCTATCAGAATTATAATGTTGCTTCATTGTGGGCATCATGACAATACTTCAAAACAAACTTCCCTTAGCTTGGGGCATAATAATTTAGGAATTTTACTGTAGTTTAAGACATTTCTGCTGTCTAAACACATCTAGCCTACTAACTCATGGAATTTTACCACCAAAGAAGTTGTTTTATATCAGTGAATGATTTATAGATTTAATTCAACATGATAGATGGAAAAGAGAAAAAGTTCAGATTGCTGTTTGAAACATTTGAAAAAATGCCCTTATCCAAAATGACTTACAAGAAAATGAAGGCCAGTATTTGATTATCCAGCGGAGATTGTAAACTGTCTGATGATGCATATAATGTCAGTTGTTTTTAAACCATAGTCTTATACATATATTTACCCATTTTCATTTCATAAATGTGCGTGGTGGTCTATCATGTGAAACGCTGATATAATGTTGGGGGCAAAAATGAGCTCAATCCTGCAGTAAATCCCATTATGACACATCTTCCTTCCAGCTCAGATTAGTACTAACACTAAGAGTTGTACTTTTGTAATATCTAACTTGTTCAGAAAGAGAAGAACAAAGAAGCATTCAAGCTCTATACTCTGTTTACCAAGGATAAAACTTTATACAAGTGAGTGTAAAATATTGTACTCTTTGATACGAGCTTTGATACGAGATACTTTGGATACTTCAGTCCTGGTCTAGCTGAACTGCCATATTAATTTGTGTACTTTACTTTGGTACTCTTTCGATTTCTGAGAAAAATTCTGAAAAGTTACCTGATGTATATGTATTCTTGCAGTTTTCATGACAATGTCTCTAAATATTTAATCAAACATTTTAAAACTGGTTAAATGGTGTGTGGATGAAATAGCTTTTCTATGAGTTTACAGTTTTCTAAGATTTACTAGGCTCTGATGTTTTTATGAAACCCTACTGATGGGAGTAGATGGGGCGTGAAACTGCAGGGCTCTCAGTGGGGTGCTGGAGTAAGTATGTCTTTAACCCATACCCCATAAACCAGGACTTATTGACCAGGTGGATGACAGAGATAACAGAGCTTTTCACCACCCAAAGAGCCCTGGATGGATAGCCCTTAAGTATCCTAACCCAAACCTTTCCTTACATATTGCTTAACACAGACAGCTCAATGTATAAACTGGTAGTTCGTTTGATTGGTACTTAACACCATATACAAGGTTATTTTGCTAATTTACTGGATTATAAATAAGAGAGGGGGACCCACATGGGAGTGGGGGTACATGTAGTTCTTTAGGATATTTCTGGTGGCGAAATATAAAAATAGTGGGGGCAAAAAGACAATTATTGGATAGCATGTGGACTTTTTTCACCATGCACTCCCTTGGCTATGTGATTGCCTGATTTCTGCACAAATGACACTGCAAACCATACGTGATGAGGGCCAATCCACTGTAAACCATACCAAGATATATGTAAAAAATATTTGTCATTCAAAATTTCTGCCGATTGATTGAGTGGTGTTTTGTGCCTTGTTTAAGGGTATTTCACTTATATGAGGGCTGTGCATTCCAACAATTAGTGACACTAGCATAGCCATGAAATCAGAGGTATGTTAATAATGTTGAAAAAAGAATCTCCCTCTAGTGCTAACATAGTAAAGTATAGTAACAACTCCGAAGAAAGATAATGAATTCATTCGGAGTTGTTACTATACTTTACTATGTTAAACTCTTCAGTGGTAGTCATAATACTGTATTGCTAAGTAAGACAGCATTGCTACACTCCGAACAAACTGCCCTTAGCCAGAGGACAAAACACATGTGCAAACTTATTATTAAATTGGATGTCCATATATACAATGTATATAGTTGTAAATTGCCACTGAAAATAAAAGGAAAATTTTCACTTTTGTAGTACTGACATTGTGTAGCATTACGGTATTTACTGTAGATTATATGTAATCAGCATGTACTCGAGGCACATGTGTTATAGATATGGCAGACTGGTCAGCCTCAGTATAACCTAGGCTGTCATTAATAATCAATCCACTTACAAATTCACCCTTTTATCCATAAACAAGTTCACTGAAGCATCCCTAGATAGCCTAGCACCTGATAGTATCCATTCTAAGTGTGACCATATGAATTATATCAGGGTAAAATTCACCCAGCCCAGAATTAATGAAACAGTTATGTGTACACCATATGACTTTGTGCTATTCAGTTTATTGGACTTATTTTTAAGGTTATAATATAAATTTGCAGTGCACCTGACCAAAAGAACTTTGTTTTGTGCTGCATCTCAGAGAGGCACTCTCCGTTCCGGTTGCCCACTTTAGAAAGAGAAAGTGAAGTAATGAACTTACTTGATAATGCCAGATCAACGGAGAAAGCCTGGTTTTGTGTGGTACCTAATCTGCTAAAAGCTTCACACCTGTAGCTACCTTCATCAGCAGGACGGACACGAGGGAAAAACAAGGAACCATTGTTGTAGATAACATGCCTGAATAAAAAAAAGTTGAATAATAAATTGACAAATTAGATTGGATTTTAATGAGATCTCGTTCAACTTTATAACATTAAAATAAATGTGTTACATGTATTTACAAAGCAACTCTAGATGCTGCCACTCAGCTCGGAAACTATCAGGGCAACAGGAAGCTCCCACCAACCATTGTCTTTTTTATATGACTAATCTGACACCAGAAACTTCAACAGGTTTAATTGTTGTCAACACAGCATCTTAACATTAACTCTATTTTAACAAATTAGAAGGAAAATAATTTGTTGTACCAAAAGAAAGTTTTAATCATTATAAATTTACAGTTGTTAAGTATTTACTCAAGTAAAGAGTGTCTTCTGACACAATATTTTTAAAGCCAGAATAAAATCCTACCTTGTGTTATTGAGGAGCTTTTCGTAGTTACTATACCAGACGACTGCAGTAGCATCTACAAAAGGACAATCCAATATGGCTGTCCCTCCCCTTTGAACCAATGTCTCTTCTTTAAATTTATCTTCTAATAGATGTGGAACACCAGGAGCTACGGGTGAAATAAAGGATATATTAGATTTTTTTTTTGCCTTCCTCAAATGCATCATATTTTTTTAATTAAAAGTTAATTAAAGTAAGGCATAACAGGAGAGAACATAGCGACATAAAGATTGGACATCCACATGCTTCCGCAAGACAGTAAAATGTCCACAAACAAAAATGTTCAGGAGATAAAGTTGAATTACACCTGAATGATTTTGAATAAATAAACCATAAAAAGCTATTTCAAACAATGATGTTCTCAGTGCCTTGATATTTTCAATTATCTTGTCCGAGATGAACTAGAGATATCATGCTGATGTTTTCATAAAACATTGTTTATTTCCCAATATCAATATGAACATTTTAACAGAACAGATAATTCCTCAAACTATTCCTGATATATGTTTTTTTTAATGGATTCAGTGTAATTCTTTTCCTACGATTTTAAAAGAAATTTACTGGTTTAAAAAAAAACAACTTTACACATGTACAATGTGCACCCTATATGACATGGACAGACCCCGACACTATTATATCTTTAATATGACTGTAACAAGAAATATCAAATGTCCACACTCGCAAGACTCCAGTTTTTATAACTGCTCTGTACACCTTTTATACCCTGGTTCACTTTACTGGCCTAACATTATGGTTACCGGTCATCTTCAAGAAAAAGTAAATAAGATAATAATATTGAGATTTACAACTGAAGAACAGTTTGGAGATTTTTAATGTTCTATTATGTATATGTTAAGCTGTTCAGTGGCTAAATTAGGCATTTACGAGGAATATACCATGTATACAAAATAATACAATAAAAAAAAAATACACTCAGCACAAAGCTTGTACTTTTACGCAGTAAAATAAAGTACTGTTTCCTCACTATAGGTGTAACATAAATGAACACGACAACTTCATCAAGGAAGAATTTAAAGAAAGTATTTTTATGGACAAATTCCATGTCATAATACGTTCTCAAGAAATGATCTAACAGTTAATTCTTGGTGTGAGGTGCCAAATAGTAAAATTCTTTCTTCCTTAACTTAAACATGTCCACGTCAAACTGAGCTCACACAGCTGGGCGCAATAATACAATTTCGTGATTTTTTTCCCCAACACTAACAGTAACTTTGTGTCTGTTCAGCTGTTGTTTAATATTATAGATGTGTGGCAAGGAGACTTCATGAAAGGCAGCCGACATTATACAGAAAGAAAACTAAAAGAATGTATAAAACAGTTAAGCTTATATATAAGCTTATGTATTTTGCACTATTATTTCACACAACATATGCCAAGAAACAGTTTGGACATATTTTTCTTAAATCCACAGTTTTTAAATATTATCTTAACTAAAAAGAAAGAATTTGAAAAAAAAAAAAGTCAATATTTGAAAGTTTCTTATATCAACAAACTCTAAACTCAACATGCCAACAAATGTCAACAACAACATATATTTGTTTATTAAGGTTCCCATAGTAACAGTGATTGAAAATCAAGATTTTTTGAAAGACTAATACAGACACAAAAAATCATTTGAGAGAAACATTTTGATGAAAAAGATGTTAGTGTTGCTTATTGAACCTGTCAGTAAAGAAAATTACTAAAACTAATCAGGAGAAAGGCACACCCGCTTAGAAAATGCTGAGTCGCTTTCCAGGTGGAAATACAACAACAACAATACAGGCTTAAAGGATAAATGCATCCATGACCCAAGTTGAACAGGTACAGAAACGGGCAAACCATCTGCTATCTTGAAGGTAAAATAAACAATGTTACAACAGAGTTTGTGGAATGGACTTGTTGCAGTGAGCATGTCAGTCGTCAGAACACGTGAGAATTGTGGGTATTATGGTATGAGGAATGCACAGAGGCCAAAACATGGAGTACCGCAGACTTCACCAGAGCTAGATTATTAAAGGAACGTTAACTATTGTAACAGGTCTTTGAGATATCACATTATAGGTTAGTGCTACAAGTATTAGGGTTCAGAGACACAATTGATACTATGGAGTTAATTTTGACAAAAGTTATAAGAAGATTAGCACCCATGGAAACTATGAAACAAACACCAGTCATTTCTAATTTAGTGAATCGAAAAAATTCAAAGTTTAAATACATAAAACTGAGGGGAAAATTATATTTTGAAAAGTTGAGATGTGGAAAAGGTTTATATGGTATATGGTGGTCATCTCACAAAATTTAAACAAGAATCTCTTTCTCCGATTCTCTACATTTCGAAATCCATTGATCAATATACCCTTGTAACTCCATAAATGATAAAACACATAAACAAATTAGGCTTAACACGTTCTGGACTTGTATGCATTATTCTGCACTCCACAAAATGGCAGTGTGTTTTGGGGGGTAGCGTTAGGCAGCAGGCTATGGAGGAACATTAATTCTTCAATAAAGTATTTCTGCAAAGCAGTTATCAGCTATCGAGCTTGTGTTAAATTTTTGATTCTGTTTAGAAGCAAGCTGCCATTACATAATAGGTAAAATGCCCTTCAAATTTGGTGACCAACATTTGTTAAAATATGGATTTTAATGTATTTTGTAGGTCAACAAATTAAAGAAATTGAAATTGAATTAGTCAGCCCTTTAAACTGTATTCATCAATTACTGTTGTGCACAGCACTGGAAATTTTCGCTCACTTGCAACAAAGTATACCATGCTTGGAGATTTTGGTGACATCACAATACAGATTGATTCCTTGATTAGTCTCTCATTAAGAGTATTCATTTAAATGGCAGTGATGAACTCCATCATTAAGTGGCCACACCAATTCAACCAAAGTGTGTATAGCTCTGCTGGAAAATTAATGTTCCTCTAGTGCTTATTACGGCCAGCATAGTGACAAAATGCCCTTAGTCAGAGGGCCAAACGATACAGATACTGTCCTACATGTATCACAGGTCAACATGTATCTGTTCAATTACAATCACTATAATAAGACAAACCGAATACCGTATATTCTTACGTCTTTAATTCAATAAACAGGGATCGTCCCAACACAAATGTACTGAAGGCACATATTCTTTAAACAATGCAAATTCTGGACATATCATGGAAGCTTAATGCATCGTGTCATAAACCTTATTATTTTAGATAAAACACAGACAACAAACATAAAGTGATAAGAGGCAAAAAACAACAACAGCCTGCAATCCGACACGAAACTGTTATAAAACAACACGTATTACTTATCAACGTTCATGTACAAGTATGAGTCATGTAATGTTAGACCAAGTAATATATACAAGACAATACATCAATCTGTATTGTCAACAGAATAAAAAAAAAAAATTTCAAAGTGCGATTTATTTTAAGAATGAATCACACATATAATCAGTGACACTTAAAAAATATTCTCAAAAACTTTAAGAAATCCTTGTACAGCCAGATGAGAAATTGAGCTTTTTTTGTTACTGGATTGTCACAAATCCTGTTAAAATGCTCTATGTGTTTGATTTATTCATTACTGTCTTAGCCACAAGCAGCCTTCTTGATTTCGTGTTATGACGGCCGCAATTTATTACTTTGCACCACTCGTAGCTCCGATAACAGATTGACGATTGTCTCAGCAGCAATTAGTCGAAACGTAAACTAACAGGTGTCATTAATTGTCTAAACTGAAACATTAAGTAGCCTTATTTATAATATACACCTGTCAACTTAAAAGCCTTTCACATCTTGTTTTTTTGTTTAACAAATACAAATCCAAGACTAAGCACATTTTAAGCAATATTTATCATTCGAAAGAACTCTAAAAGGGTTGTTTTACATGCGCTTTTAAAAAAGTTTTATCCGATTATCAAACACACCTTCCAGGCCATTAAAATAACTATTTGTGCAAAGTTACTTCTAAAGTGGAATTTTTATCGCGGTCATTAATATAAATCATCAAACAGAGAGATAAATCACAAGTAACGTCATCAATCAATTAGACAATCATCCGGAGGCAGAAATGTGTCAGTAATTAACGAACTATTTTTAACAGTCTTCTAGGTCATTCGATTAGTTTAATTTATATCATTTACTAAATTTTTTGTGGATCCTGTATCCCTGTATGGATTTTGCTTGGCCATCAGATGTCTTTTATAAATTGAACTCCATAGATGTAGATCTGAATCATTGTTTATGGAATATTACTTTTTACCTTTCTGCAAGTAAAGAGACTCAAATTTCTTTTGACAAGAAATATCTCATTCGATTAGTTTAATTTATTTTGTTTTCTCATTTTTCTTGTGTTTTGCATGTTCATCAGATATTTTTTAAATTTAGATATTACATAACTGCACTAAATACAGACTGCGGAACATTGTTAATGGAATAATACTTTTGAACTTTCCGCAATAAAGAGATTCAATTTTTTTTTACAAGAAATATCATGTTGCCCGTTTTCCAATTGATATTCCACATGTTAAAACAAATAATTAAAACAATATTTCTTACATGTCGACACAGACAGATAACAGATGAAACATACTAGATGACAGATTATATAAACACTAGGATTTATTATTGATAATTTACTCGTACATGTCATCAATTTTGCATGGATGTCATTGTTTGCTGTTTATCTGTTTTACCTTCTCAGGGACAGAGTGGAAAGCATGTTTGCTGTTACCATAAACTCATATAATCAAAGTACGACAGCATCAGACTATAGATCAGATATTAGCTTTGAACTCTTTAAAGAGCTTTATACTGATGAGGGTGTTTACTCTGGCTAGTTAACACAAGTTGTGTATGAGGATCAGGTTAAGTTATGGGAGACCAGGTGGATTGCCTTGTCTCCATATTAATGCCCAAACACACAAGATACAACAGCTATCTCAAGCTTATTTCTTTCAAAGCCAGAAAATATGATAGAACAGCAAATGACCATTTTATAAGATTCTTAGTATGCCATTGACATAAGCGAAATGTGACAGTCCATATGAAGCTCTCATAAAATTGAATGGATAAAATGCGAAAAACATCTTATCAGACTTACCCACTCTAAATAAAAAAAAAAAAGCCTGTATAAAAATATTCCTTTTTTATGAAGATTATCTGGGCATTATTATGTGTATGTCTAATTTAATTGTTTTCTTTACAACTATTTTCTTTTATTCACAATTTCTGAACAAAAATAAGGAATTTAATATACATCAAAATAAGCAGGGTATGCAGGCTTGTGTACATGTATTGTTTAATGTTGTAAAGCTCGATCCAAATTTTTTCACAATTTTACCTCTGCAGTACCAGCAGTTGATAAGGCTAGTGGTATACGAGGTATAAAAAGTTCTGATTTTGATATACTTTCTTTAAGATGTTGACTACATTTTCTGTCACCTTTGATATCAAGAACACTAAATTCTTCTGATAGGGCAGTGCATTTTTTCTCTGAAGGGTCTGGAAAGTCTTAGTGGCGAAAGATGTGCATTAGTGCAATCTTTCGAAGCAAAGTTGACAGGCCGCAAAATGGAATAAATATGCTAATAACCTACATGTTTCTATATTTCCTAATGCAACTTTTTCCTCTACCGATAGAAGTTCACTATCCATATAACTTTAAAATATTGCCATAACATAAGTTTTGATGCATTATGGGAATTATGTTATGTAGTTTCTAAAATCAAATTCTTACATTTGAGTTATATGAGCTTCGCTACATTCTACATAGTTTTGGCTATATATTGTGTATATGTATGTGTTAGAGGGATCACAAGGTTCTTTGGTCAAATTTCCAGGATTGTCAAGTCAATTACTCAACTAAAGCATTGTGGACTCTCTTGGCTGGGCACTAATAAACAGTTAACAGCCTCCTTATGCTACGGAGGACTTCTAATATGACCTCAACATTGACACAATTTTCAAATAAATATTTTAAAAACGTCTATTTGTTATTTAATGCTACTGGCATAATGCTATCTAAAAGTTATCACTATATGGACAAAAAAAGTCTGTCTGACTCCTGGTGTAGGAAACTCTTTATTAACTTCCAAAACTTTAATTGGTTGTACTATTACACTGTAATTCATTTATATGATGGCATGCCAGCCCTATGTTCGAGGGAAACCATGCTAGGCATTACTGGCCCCAAACAATTACCAGCGAGGATTGATTGATTTGTGTTTAGTGCCGTGTATTTCTATCATATGATGGTAGTGTATTCTGCAAATGGTTGGGTTTTTGAAATGGCACTTTTTCAAAATTTGTCAACTGAGTTGAAATGATATAAAAGTAAATACAAAGTTTTAAATGGTTAACTATACACTGTACAATGTTAATCCTTGGGGTTTTGTTGTTGTGAAAGGCTAATGTTTAGCGAGTGATTAGAATGCACCATTCACCTACATCTAAAACTTCACAATATATCTTATACCTACTAAGAAAATAAAGTATGTGGGTTTAATTTTCTTCAGACTGAGAACAAAAAGTTTCTAGTCTGTTTTATTTGTTGGGAGCTAGACGCTTGTCTATGAAATCTGAAGTTGTCAAGTCTGTTGTAAAACGGAGTTGTAAAAGGGCACTCCATTTTTTTCTGTTTAACACTGTAAGCCCTCCCACTTTTTATTTCTCTTTAAGAGGGTATCACACTGGTAAACTTCCTCAATACGACTCATAAAAATGACATAAACAGGGGAATTGATAAATGCCTGGCTGTGTGGAGTTTAAATTGTCTAATCATCTTCAAATCAAATTTAGAAACATTTTTTAAATGTACACTGATAAAAAAAACACATATTCTAGAAAAAAAAAATAATAGCTTCAAGGTTTGCATTGCTCAAACTTTACACTCACCAGAACAGAGGACACAGTTTAATTTTATTTCAGGTAATTTGAATTCAATAAACTAGCTGTTGGAATAAAGGGGACATTTCATTATACCCCAATCAGATCTATTACATGTATTTGTTTGTGGCTTGATTAGGGTTTAACGCCGTACTTAAGTTTGTTTCACTCATATGATGGTGTGACAGCTCAATGGGTGAAGGAAATGCCCCATTGTCAACAAAGATAAAACAGGACAAGCACAAGATGTACAAAAAGACACAACACCAGCTTATACTTCTTGTTGCCTCCTAGCTTCAATAAACACCAGGGCAACTGGAAGCTGGCACCCAGCCTCCCACTCAGATCAATGAAGGTTTAATAATCCATTATTTGCTTGCTTGGGCTTTTACACTGTACTTTAGGCTATTTCACTCATATGGCATTGTGCTGGCCCAATGAGTGATGGAAAGCCTACCTTGATGGGAATTTAACTGGTGACAAATATTAATAATCTGAGTATATAAAACAAACGCGCAAAGTGGAAACAGAGTCTACAAATCTACAGTGAAAGACACCTCAACCAATTACTATGTGTTGCCCTATATAGCTTAGAGAGCACTGGAACCATAAACCAACCAACCAATTTACCCTTTAAATGACCTTTTTGAATTTACTAAGCTGATGGACTGAGAATTTCCACTAATTACTGCTGTAGAGGGACCAACACCTGCCAATATATGTATTCTGAAAATTGAAACCCTTTTTAGTGCTGCCCCCTCATTATCCCAGAAAAGTAAATAAATTTAGGAAAGGAGTGTTCATTATAATAGTCAGCTTAGTTAACAGGACCAGGCTAAATAAACTGACCAAACTGTTAATGTGTATGTGTGAGTATGGGACAGGCGCAGGAAAAGAATTAGATGTTCAGGCCACAAAATCACAAAGACTCTATTTATTAACAGTGAGATGACACTTTTATTTTTGGGTTTGTGGATTCAGAATTGCATGGAATTTTAACTGACAAAAATATAAATATTCGGCAGTTTCTTTAATACTGTAATTGGTAAAGCGAAGAAGATAATCAAACATACCTATTAGATTCAGCAGAAGATTTGTGGAGCTATCTCTGGCACCAGCAACATTTTCTGCTCGACATGAATAGATTCCATTTTTAGCTGTGGATATTCCTGTAATTCGTAGACGACTCCCCTCTTCAATCACCTTAATTTGGTCATTAGGAAATACCCTGTAAGGCAGAAAAAAGTTTTGTTTTAAAATAACAAATCTGGCACACAACACACAAGAAAATTATTTAATCGATTTAATTAGGAAAAATGAGATGAAATATTCTATTGCATTTAAACAGATAAATACTGATAATGGTTTGTTTGATTGACTGACTGATTGATGTTTTTGATTTATTTAGTGATGTTTTATAATGATAATGCCTAAAACAGTTAATAGTCACACTTACACAACCAAACAAATTGAAAGTGTTTTGCTTTGTTGGGAAATTAATCATCCACCAGTGCATAATAAGGCTTTAAACACTGCCATTAGCATACAGGTATGTTAATGGACATTCAATTTAAGAAACATTCTAGTAGAAGATCAGTTATAACATTGGCAGACAAAGAAGGTAGTTTTTGTATGTGTTGCCTTGTTGTGGTATTGGTATCACTAACATTCGACCCACCACCCCACCCTGGTGACCCCCCCACCCCACCCTGATAACCCAACACCCCATGCACCCTGATGTATTAGTGTATCTCTGACATAAAATACTTCCTCACACATAAAGATATGTTATAAATGAGAGTATTTTATTTCACATTAGATAAACTGTATTTATTTATCTTACAATTACGGTATCTATATCTCATCAAATATACAAACTGCGTGACATAATGGTTATATCCAAAAAAATCAGAATAAATAAATAGGTAAACATGAAGGTTGAGGAAAAAACATTCCAATACTGTACTTTTCTGACTTGAATTAACTTTCAATTTAAAAATGATTTAAAATGATAAATATAAAAAATGACAGGAAAGAGATAAATTTGTTTGAAAGAAAGTCAAAAAATTATCAAATAATTAAGATATTTATAGAGAAGTAAGATTGAGTCTTATGAATAACATATTTAGAGGGAATCTTTTAGACAGGTGGGGGTTGAACTTTAACCTAATAGTCGTTTATTTCTTCCTTGATAAGTTATCACTTAACACATAATGTCAAGAGCCATAAATAATTTAAAATACCATATCAAATGATAAATTAATAAAAATGACAGACTATGCTACTGTGTGTTGGTCTATACGTATATATCTATTATAGTGTCCGGTGGAGGTGACCAAAATTTTCTTTCGGTACAGAAATATATAACTCTTAGTATAATTATTGCCAGGTACGTGTATACTATGTAATAAACTATAGAATCTACAATGTAGGTGTTCTATTCATATTAAACCTAGAAGTTTATAAATATGTAACTATCATCTTCCATTTGCAGACTTTAGTTAAAATCTGTCCAAGATCAACAAAAAGCTTGCACTCAAAAAATTACTGCCAAAAAACAACAACAAAAAACCCATTAAAAAAGCAAGCAATAAAAATCATATTTTAAGACATTAAAGCGGAAAGATAGTCTGAACTCCACAACTTTGTTATTGCAAACTCTATGCTTTAACATCACACCTCACTTTTTTGTGTTGACAATGTTTATCATCTTATAAAAAATATTTATGAATCAAACGAATGTTTATATTGACCTAACTCACAGGTGTTATGAAATAAATTTCCACATGGATTTCTGACAGGTGTACATTGTATGTATACAAAGCTATGTATATTTTGCTTTAGGGAGAAGTTTAACAGCTTGACACCTGGAGTGTGAAATGTGACGTGATGACAGCTAGTTACGAGTTTAGAATACATTTCTTACATCAAAAGACATCAAAGTTACACAGAAGCCAATTAACAAGCTTGATGTTGCCTTTAAACTAACAGAGTAAGACATGGAGTTAAATTATGTTAAAACAGGTAAATTATAAACAGTCTGTCTGTTGATTAAGCTTACGTGCAAGAAATGATGTAAATTTCTGGCTCAGGTATAAAGGTTTGCAAGTTTCAGGTAAGATTTATTAGTTCACTCTAACCCTAGATTGACCGGTGTGTAACACCATGCTCAAGAGTATTTCACTAATATGATGAGGATGTACTTAAAAAGTCAATAGTCACACTTACACAACCATATATATAAATAAAAATGTTGTGTTCTATTGGAAAAAGACTGCTCCTTCAGCTGTTAGTTAAGATTTCATGGTTGCACTTGAAACCCATTATCTTTCACCAGAGGCCCTCCAAAACTAACACTTACAATTGATATAACATCTTACATAACTGACAGATTCAACAAAATTAGATGCAACAGATTCCATGTGCAGCTAAAAATCAAAACGACGAATTAACAAATAACTTGAATGCTTCCTTGTAAAAGTTTACGCTACAGGGTGTGTGATGACTATAGTTTAAGGAATTGTGACAGTCCCATTGTTTAGCAGAGGGGTATTTACACAACACCACCTAACACCAATCTGTAGATAAACACTGGTAGTGTTTAAGATTCTGCCACTGTAAAATGTCAGAGAGATTTTAACTAATGTGTTACATGTACCAACAGCTTAAGAGATTAAACACAGGACTTAGAGGTGGTGTGTTCTTAATCACATAAAATAATCTAAGATGCACCTTACATTATCAACAACAGCATCTGCACGCAAACATGTGGGGTTAAAAAAGACTGTCTCGCTCCATGGACCGATTCCATGACTTTCCCATGATGCAGCTGTGAGCCCAATCAGGGGAGGAAAAGGAAACTCCAGTTGTCAAATGTCACAAAGACGTGTGAGAATGTAGGATACATTACTTGAAGAAAACAATGCATGATAGATTGTTTGTTTGTTTGATTGGGGTTTAACGTCGTACTCAAGGGTATTTCACTTATATGACGACGGATTGTCCA
>JAQQZZ010000004.1:324113-366399 GCA_030265115.1 Mopalia vespertina
TCGCGGTATTTGTCAGGTAAAGGCAGTCAGCCAACGTGTTATCTTTAATGTCACGTGATGTTTTACCTGAGAATAAATGATTCTGATGATAATAAAACCAATAGTGCGCCTTAATGGGCCAATACAGGCATGTCGTCAACAAGCCATTACGATGCACTATTGGCGCTATTATCATATATTCTTGTTAAAACATCACGTGACGTTTAAGATAACACGTTGGGTGGCTGCCTGTACATGACGAGAAAACCGCGAGAAAGTGCGTGAAAAGCCATTCAGATGGTGTTGTCTCAGATTCAATCGCGTCAGCAATGAATGCGATTCGATCGTCTGTAGAGGAAACCAAAGGGGAGATTTTACTACTAAGAGTTTAGTGGAAGTAACAAGGCGAAGTTTTCAGATAATGGGGAATTTGATTTCTCGATAAATCTCAGAGGAAATTAAGTACAAAATAGATGCTAAACACAGGAACTTCGCTTGCAATTTCACCCAATCCATGCTATTAGTCACCTTTTTATTATCTACTTTATATATAACGCTGACCTCTGAAGGCTGTCAGACACTGCTGGCTCAGTCGTTCCAGCCCTCAGAACAAGATTAAGTTGGTTTGGTCTACACACTCATGTAGGCCTATATGTAATTCTATAAAATTATAAGTCCAAGACCTGAATTTTAATCTGCATGTCAGGTAGGACTACATGCATTGTTTATATATGGCGCAGGCGAAATTTGACCGATGACTGAATCTAACATGTATATGGACAAGAAAATATTCCCCAACTGGACTTCACACAAAGCTACCGTTATAATTTGTCCTTAAAAAAAAGAAGGGAAACATAAAGAAAAAAAATTATGTAATCTTTTTTGAAGAAATGTTGTATGAAAAGTGTGAAAATAATATAAATTTAACAGTACAAACATGTTCTCAAAACGTTTTTTTTCTTTACGCACACCTGTTCTCCAAATGCGGAATAGGAAGTTCCAAGCCGAGTTAAGTGTAGCATGTATACAACCATTTGTGTTAAAAATGGTTTTCTAATGGTCACAAAAGCAGTCCTTTAAAATTTGAGTCTATCTCTTATAACCTTTATATAGTGTGGTAGGTCCAAAAAACGGGCTTTCACTTCCTTAGTTGAAATTTTTGGTTTTCATTTCTCCCATATTAGATCATTAAAGTGCACCATTGGTTTTCTTATCATTTATTCTAGGTTAAACATCACGTGAAGTTAAAATTGCCGTCTTCACTGGGTAAGAATTCGGGACTCATTCTGCTGCGAGCCTCTGTATAGCTCAGTCGGTAGAGCACTGTACCAGAGTCCAAAGGGGTTACAACAAGACATCCGGAAGGGCAATTAAAGTCTCGTTCTCTTCTACAGGACTTCCTGGTACCTCGTTCAAACTCTGTCGCATTGTTTTGAATACTGGTCGTTTAGAGACCGTATTCCGTGTTGCGTTTTGGGTGCAGCCGTAGGACTGCAGCGGACAGTTGACATTTTTAAAACTTCCCGTTTATGCTAGGACTAGACAGAATATAGGAGGTACCAGGAAGTGGAATGAGTTGCGTGAAATATTGCAGATCACATGACGTTAGTTACAGGCGCTATACAAGTGAACCAATCACAACCAGACACTGCAAACATTTGATATCGCCAAGTTTACATCAATTAATTGGTTTTGGTAGAGAACTTCCGATATTTACAAGTGACAGCGTCTCGGTCTAGGTACTATTTCCGACCCAATCGAGACGAATATCCGGTATAATTAACAGCAGAAATATAACAGCTTTACTTTTACCCAATCTAATTAAAATCAGATCTCAAAAACGCTCCCCGTGTTTTGTTTGCCGTTATATTGAGATCTAACGCAATCACTCTACTAATACTGTTTAATTATAGGTCAAGCTTACTGGGGATCACGAAAGGTCACAGTTTCAGTTGTCCAATAAAAACACAGATAACACGGGCTCATGGTAAACACCGAATTCAGCCAAATAAAGCAGAAGTTATCCGATTTTCTTCTGTGTTAATGTTGTAAGTCGCATGTAAACGGGAAAAATCGAATTCCATTCAAAGTTTATTATTTGAGTGGTGTTATTTGATTGTGCATGCATCTATCCGTTGGTCATGTAAAAATACGCAGTCGGGAAACTTCGGTATGTCGGCGGAAATCTTCGGCTTTTACAAACCAGAAATGAGAAGCAGCTCTGTGAATGGTCAATTTAAGAAACCAATCGACATTATAGGGGGGAGTGGTTGCGTTAGATCTCAATATTAGCGACAAACAAAACACGGGGAGCTTTTTTGAGATTTGATTTTAATTAGATTGACTACTGCACTAACGTTTCGATTCCAATCGTATAAATATCCAATATGTGTGTGATTTCGCTTAGAAAATTGGGAATTATATTTTCCAGATAATTTGTGCGTAACATTATTTTAATTTATATCCAATATGCTGTCTATGTCTGTACATTTGTTTAGTGGGCATTAAGAACTGGATGCACTATGCATAACACAAGGCTATATCATTCTTTATGGATAAACTTCTGATTTAGATAGGTGCAACGTTTCGATGTCTTTTCAGACAGATTTACCAGATTTTTATATACACAAAATATTATTTAATATTCCACGTTGTATCCATTGCTTCTTAATTATGTTCTTATATAGTACTTATATAGTGGTCTTAAGTGGTACTTGTT
This sequence comes from Mopalia vespertina, assembly GCA_030265115.1. NCBI lineage: Eukaryota > Metazoa > Mollusca > Polyplacophora > Chitonida > Mopaliidae > Mopalia > Mopalia vespertina. The sequence continues at coordinate 326,812 of JAQQZZ010000004.1, forward strand.
CGCTGTAAAGCTACATGTACTTTCATCGTAAACTTTGTTCAATAATTATATTAGGCCCGGCAGTGAACACGGAACACTTAAAGGGACAAAACTCTGATGGGAATTTTATCTGCACAACTTATGTCCCCTGTATCACAAAACTCTCATCTCTATAACCAGAAACTATTCTCCCAGAATTGATAATTTAGTTTTGTTAATAAAAACTTGAAGGATTTTAGATCTGCTGGCAAACTTTTCACGAACCACTCCTGTTTGAAATTTTGCTTTTAAAATAAAAACAGAAGCTTTTGTTGAGTTTTCAGACATTTACTGAAGTCTGGCGATTTAACGTTAATGCTACCCTTGGTATCATAGATGTACAACTTTCATCTTCTATGAAAAATTAAATAAACCCCGGTCACCATCGAAACTATAACAACATATACCTAACAATACGGACTATTGAATAATATTAATAAAGCTTTATCGAACTGAGTTTCACGCAGGACTAATGGTACCATATAGCCGTATGCATAATTTTCCAAAGAATTTTGGGCAAATGTGGTCTTTTCATGGAAATCCACAGAACATTTCCAGATGTGTACAAAAAATGAAAAGAAATTAACGGAATTTCGTCTGATAAGTTATGTTTAAAAACGTGAGATTCACCAATATAGGTCTATGGCGTTCGAATTAAGGGCTATGGTAAGACGACAAAGAGAATACTAGCATTGCACCACTAAAGTGAAATAACCTTTCATACGGCGTAAAACACCAAACCAATATATCCAAATTGATAGACTGGACTGCCAACATCTGTATTCATTTTAATTGAAGTACAGTAACTTGTACATACAGGAAAGTAGGGACTTACGCTACGCATAATGACGGATACCAGGATCTACTTGTCTTTTTGTGTTCAATCACAGGCACCCCAAGGCAAGCAGTGCTCATATCTCGCCTCTATATATGTATAGAAATATCAACTGTTATATTACTGTACATATTGATACACACATTACTTCGGGTGCCAGTTGTTACATGCATGTCGCGGGAACCGTAGGTTTCCTTTGTGGATAAAACGGTAAATCCTAATATGTTGTGTTAGTCGAAGCCACACATTTGTTTATCCGATTGGACGTCTCTCAATTAGTTGACCATAGAGCGTTGGCTTTCACGTTGTTTGATCGGGGTGTAACGTCTTTCTTAAGGTTATTTCACTCATATGATGGCGTGTCTGCTAAACAGGTTAAGGAAACCACCATCGACAAAGACAGACAAGATAAGACAAAAACAAGAGAATCACAGAACGCAAAACAAGGACTCCACAAACAGATCGGCTTCATGTTGCCCCTTAGCTTCGAGAGCAACTCGTCCACACTGTAAAAATGTGGAATTGGAGATTTTGCATTTGAGATGGTTGCATTTGTTGATTTCTCAACACAAGGATAATACAATACGATATGTAAATTGTCCGACTCACTAGACACACTTTCAAGAAACTGGAGATAAGTCATCGTTGGTTCCACAATGAAAAAAGCCTCAATCAAAGAATAGATCTATCTTTTTATACCACAGACTCGCTGTACAAACATTAGAAACAAAGCAACAGTGTTGTCTCTTAGAAGGTTAGACGGCAGTTTTGTCAAAATGATTGGCACAATCTCTCGAAACACCAATCGTGTTAAGGATGGGCATACATTTTTCCATTTTGTATTTTATTTCTTTATTAGAACATTCTGTTGTTTTCTTGTCCTGCATTTAGTAAAAAAATTATACACATTCCAGTTAGAGTTCATTTAATTTTAAGCTTGAAAATTGTGATTCAGTTCATTGCAAGTGTACTGCTCGATGGGTTTTGCACGATTTCTAACACTTCTTTTTTTTTTTTCGAAATTTGATTTTTCAACTCTCTTTTCTCGAAAACCCTTTGAGCTCCACCCGTGAAATTCGGCATGCTTAATAGGGGCATAATAATCTAGTAAAGGGCATCTAATTTTTGTTTAATCCTAGTTCCTGGAATTTTTATATATATTTTTTTTGTCTTAAATCCAAAGAGACAAAAACCAGAATGTTCCAATAAAGAAATTTAAAAAAAAGGAACATTTTGACCCTCGAAGGGGTTGTCCATCCTTAAACCCCATTGAACTACCTGGATCGCCATGCTCAAGGCCATTGCCAATTGTATTCGATCTAGACCATTGACAATGCAGGAGATTGTCTGTGCTCAGGACTATTGCCAATGCCCTAGGTGATTCCCAATGATCGTGGTGGTTGTCTGTTAACAGTGATTTGCTCATGCATTCATACAATATTGACGTCTTCAGACGAAGGACAGTTTTCTTCTGAGAATGGTAATACCTTAGCAGTGGAGGAGCATAATGTATCCAAATGAAGTCTTCAAGTTACATCATAACATGGTTATGTTAATGATTTATTTGACTATTGATATTTCGATTAAACTAGCGCCGTATTAGTGAAAAAACCTTTAGTATATCATTAAATACCGCTTTGCCTATGTTCATGACAATTGGTAATGCTCATCATGGTGATAGCGAATACTTGTGGCAATTGACTACGATCGTGGAGATTACCAATGCGCGTGATGATTGTCTAGGATCATGGTAGTATTTCGTTACTTAGTTAGGGATGCCGGATGATTTTTTCATAAATCTGTTTACCTTGCCTATATCTAGGTAAACAGCAGAGAAAGTAAATTTTCTATTCGAACATTATTCCTAATTATGCATATTCGTGGTTTTCTGTTACAGCGGCCATGGTGAAGTTCATACGTACTTTGTTAAATGGTTTAATGTATTCCAATGTTCAGACCTTAGGCAGAAGGATAATAGATAGTGATTACAAGCTGCTGCGCATTGCCGATGACTCTAACTAGTGGGGATAACTCCTTCTGTTTGACTATAAATATGCCCAAGCGTGACAAGGTGTGGAATAGAGACAAGTTTCACGTCATGATAATTACCAGTTCTCGTGCTGACAGCATGAATTCATGGCGAGTTCAACGCCACTGATACATGTCTTTGCCTATATGCACCGTGATTGCCTGTACCAACTGATGCAGATGGGGTTTACTGATACACACACCAACAGAAGAAACAACAAGTAGATTTTGTGAAGTCCTCTATTTATTTTATCAATTAATCTATCACATAGTACGGAGCAATTTTGCTCAGAAACGCCTGATGTAATCTATTGGTTTGTACAGTTTTCAATAACCAATAATGTCATCTTACGTTTTTGAACACATACAAAGAACAACATTTGAACAACCATTACTCATTGACAAACAATGGTATACAAAAAAAACCAAAACAAAAAGAACATATGCTTTTTTTTTCTTTCCACATTGGCTATAAAGTTATATTTCCCCGTAGACTCGATGCCAACAAAAAGTTTGACATCGATATCGTTGTCCAAGCTGAATGAAATAGATTAACCCCTGATTATATTATGAAAGGATATGTTTCAAGAAATGGGCGACAAAATAAATAATTATTCAGGATGAATGAAATGGTTCACGTAAATGTCCGTTCCACAAAGCGATCTTAGCCGAAGTTGATCTCAGTTACCATGGCAACCAGCACTGAAGGCATTGTGTTGCCATGGTAATTAAGATCAACCTAGGCTGAGATCGCTCTGTGAAACAATACCCTGAATATTAGAATGCCATAAACATTTACAACGAATGCTTTCCGCGTACAGCCCGATGCTTCTACAGTAACTGCACTGACGGGCAATTCCAAAAGGCTGTGTTGTTGTTTACCTTCACATTATCCATTGTTTGTGTTATCATAATGCAACACAGAAAACATGCCATGTGCCTGTCAATGTTGTTACTGTATAAGCATCAGAGCGTATGCTGGGCTTCTCTATTGTATTATGCATAGCTATTGTCCTATGCATGTTCATTTGAAGCCGTCAAGACGGTCAAATAAAGCTACAGTTGATTTGTAATGATCAGGCATAAATATTACAGGACAAAAATAACAAAGTGAGCTGGCAATTATACCTCAAAAGGGATCAAAATCTATAACACAGCCACAAGAAACTTCCAAAAAGTTGACAGGGAATAACTTAAAAGCACACTGATGATTTGTCGTAGATTGATAGGAACATTACCTGTCACAAAAAGACTACCCGAAACAAGTCTCTCTCACAACTTCAATCAAATTCATTCCATCATTTATTAAAATAGGTTTGTTTGGTCCTTCATAGAACAAAAATGCTTAACATTTTTTTAAAATAAATATAAATGTGTAGACATTTGAACCCAGTGCCGAGTGAGCAAATTTTTTTTGTGAGTGAAGCATGATAAAAAAAAAAAAAAAAATTACACCACTTCCATAAAGTGAACATATTTATATGAAGAAAAAAAAAGCTCCTAATGATACTTTTAAAGCTCCCACGTCTATGGCTCTGTTACTATTAAGCAAAATGAATAAAATTTCTACACACATTTAGTATGTGTACTAAAGCTTTTTCCTGATAAAATACCCAAGTGAGGAGCCTATGGGGTTCTTGCAAGTCGCTATAGGCCACCTCAAAAATATCAATTGAAGGTCTGTGGTGCCTGGTGGGCTCACCTAAAAAATATGTGGGGCCTGTGTGTTAGGGGACTTCCCTGAACATGTAGCCAGAGCTACTAAAGACCTATGGAGCCCGGAGGTTCACCTACAAAAGGGGCCAGAACAACTGAAGATCTGATGGGCCTGTGTGTTCTGTGGATCTCCCTGGGAATATTGGGCCGAGGAACTGAAATTCAGTTGAGCATCTGTGCTCTAAGGGCCCACCTCAAAAGTGAAGCTACACTGATTGAAGATCTCTGGGGCCCATGTGCTCTGTGGGCTCACATAAAAAATGGGGCCAAGTCCTGGCAAGACTGAGTGCCAGATCAATTGATTATCTGTGAAGCATACATGATCAACAGGACCAATTAAACATGCCTTTAGAAAAACCTGTTTTTCTCTCCCTTTACATAAATAAATCCTGCTCAAATTTCAAACCATCTCAGGTCTTCGACAGGTCCTACATGCTCATGAGAACCAAAATTAATGGATCTTAAATCCTGCTGTCTATCTTTGTAAGCAACATTGATAAAAATAAAACCATTTAAAATATAAGTTTAAAATTCTACGAATAAACAGAGAGCCCCAGCAGAATTCAGATTATGCCATTACTACTGGATGAGGCTTTATAATGGGTATCAGCCAGAAAGGCCACGTCAACTTAAAATAATTAAAAAACACAAGTTATTATTTTGTCTTGTGGGTGTAAAAAATAAAACTACATGTATGCAGATGTGGGGAAAAATAATTAAAAAAATTTTCCCACAAAAATGAACACAAATTGTGAAACATTTTTGATGGTCAACTTATAATAATGATAAAATTTAAAATAAAATACAGACATTTTTTTTTCATAAATCAGTACAAATTGATCATACTGGGAAAGAAAAAACAAGGGACATAATTCTCTTATGATACAAATGGGTTCTAGTAGCTCAACATGACAGAACCAAACAGACAAAAAAACTGAGCTTATATGCATGGGACGAAAGTCAATGATAAGCAAATACTCCGAGGAAAATATTGTTTAATAAAAAAATGCCTCAGAACAATGCAAAACAGATAGCGTAAGACGACCTCTCATGAAACATTCAACATAAAACGTAACAACTATGATTTCAGTTGATCACACAAAAAGCTAACCGTGATCAAGGGGGTTAAAATAACATTACACTAAAATATACAACATAAATAAGAGACCGTGGAACTTGAGCAATAAATGTTTACAAGAATGCAGCGAAGCCAAACATACAATGGCTTTTGAACACATATTGTCATGGTAGCTTATACATGATTCAATATATACCATTTGTTAAACACACTTTTGGGGCAGATACTAAACCTTTTCTTGCTTCCTACACCCACCGTTGATTTCAGTATTATATGCATATTAATAAATTAAAACAAATAAAACGGAACATACACAAGATAAATACTTGTCACCTGAAGTATAAAATATGTTGGAACAACTTAACACAATTCTGATTTCAATTCCGATTCTGGTTTTAAAATTCTGGACAAAATTTTCTTCAGACAATGTCTAAACGATTGTTCTAAAGAATACAGTTCATTTTAATTTAAGAAACTGAGTTTTCAGAATTTTGAACAAATTCTACCCTTTCCCGTAAAAGCATTTAATTAGTTTTTAAATTCTAATAACAAGACGTAATTCTTATTTAAACAGAAATCCTTCATAATAACAAGGACAAGAATAAAAACAGAAACAAAAGTTGCATTGGCCTTGTTTAGGCAAATATACATGTAAAAACATTAACAAATTATAGAACTCTATTGAGTGAATATTACAAGTCTACAATCTCACCCCTTTCACACCAATATGGCACAGACCATTTCTATACACAGAAGCTACCATTAGCTACATTTAGGGGTACAGAAGACATAACAAGTATTATTTTAAGTGGCACAGCTTTTGCCTAGTTTAACTTAATTATTACTTTCTGTACTCCTACAACTTTGAAAACAATTGTTAGAATGTTGTAAAACTTACATACATGTATGTGATTTGCAAACATTCAGTTAGCTTTCCGTCACAGAAATGTTACACATGGCAAATAAAATAAGGTTATCACTGATTTTACAGTGAATGTCCAAAAATAAAATAAAAAATCAGCACTGTTTACAGCATACAATATAAGGTATGACAATCTGCAGGTCATAGATACATACATACTTACAAAGCTGTTGGATTGCCCAATCAATAGCTTCATTCACAAATAAAGAACATTTTCAACCAATCACCACTGCCCTATCATTATGAATGAGTATATTATGACCAATCAAATGTCATTATTGCTGAAAGCCTAGTTCTGATTGGTGATTCCACCATTCGGCTCAGCCTATCCTATTATTGGTTATCTCATTTACATATTAGCTCCACCCAGATTACAGAAAAGGTTGGGTCTTATTGTATATATACGTCGTTTTATGGCATTTACAATCTTGAGAATGCCGGTCACAGAGTTATGCGGATATAAAGCAGAAGTAAGCTATTTTACATAAGCAAATGATGATCACAATGCTGTGAAAATCTTGTCTACAAGCTACAGTACACACTGACAGCTAAAGCAAGGGGTAAATATTGATTATAGTTCTGTATATAATATAGTATCTACAGGTTGCCTGCTCATCGACAAAGTCAACGAATGTCAAAAAATGAAAAATTTGTAAAATGTACGAAATATATACCAATATATCTTCTATAAAAAGGGATAATAAAAATGGGGACAAAAATTCTGAAGATGATTAATCCTCGCATACTATTATTATTATTGCTAAATTGTGGACTGACAAAAAGTCACCATTCTGTTCTATATCGTCGCTTATCAGTAATGTAAATAACTAGTGATTTCTTGGCTGCCTCTACTTATAACTCAGCTGTATCTAGCACCAATGCAGTGTGTAAAATGGTGGGGTTTCAGGTCAGTATGGCAGGTACAAAATATGTACGAAATGTCAAATTCAGTTTCTGTTTCACTTTTCAGGAAAACGATGTCTTCGAAAAAACTTCTTGTGACGACCTTTTTTGTGAAGTTTGTACAATGGCGCAGAGCCCTGGTGGTCTTCAGGTCTCTGATTTGACCTCTTGGTAGCTTCTATATTTATCTCACTTTTTAAATAAAGTCACAATAACTACGAAGCCACTTCTTCTTTTACCGAAACTTCATTTCCATGATTCATGGCTGAATTGTGCATATAAGAACCATCTAAGCTACCATCGGATGACCTGGCATCATTCAAATCGTTGTCTACATCCATACTCTTGTCTCCATCATAGGAGGACACTTCATTTTGTTCCACACTTGACGGGGAGGGAGTTCTGCCACTGGAGGCACTGCCTGGCTGGAGGAGCTGAGAAGGGTCAAACGAGCCTTGGGATTCCCCTATAAAAATCAAGATAAATAAAGTTATTTTATTTTTTCAGGCTCAGATGTAAAAAAAATTCAAAGGTTATAAGTGTTCCAATTTTGAAATAAATACTAACTAGCATAGAATCAGACTACATGAAGGAACAGGATTGTTTGTTTGTTTGATTGGGGTTTAACACCGTACTTAAGATTATTTCACTCCCATGACAGCATGCCAGCCCAATGGGTGAAGGAAACCACCCTCGACGCCACACAGGCAACAAACAAAGACAACTAAGGACATTATGGACATATACAGTACAGCCAAAGGACGTCATACAATGACATCACAAACAGATTGGCTTCACATTGCCCTTTAGCTCTGAGAGCACCGGGGCAACAGGAAACTCCCTCCACTGAAGGAATAGGAACAGTTAAAATCATTTAGACCTTTGTCTATATTATTTCAGATGTTATTGTCTTATTTCTTTGCAAAAATTAAACAGGAGATTGTCTAGTAACATTACATGCCGGTCAGACACTGTAAGAATACGCAAGAAATATGAATTTTAACATCAATCTTTGAAACAAAAATCTTTATTAAATTTGATATGACAAATTTTAACATGCAAATAGGCAATAAAACTGACCCATAAGCCCCTCGACGTATGTTGTTCCAGATTCCCCGTACCACACTCTGCGGACATCTTGTCTACGATTTCTCATCAGCTGTTTATATTCTGAGATTCTTAATTTCTTCCCATCAACGATACATGTCCTTTTAGGCCTAGGTCTGGGCCAGCATAAAGCAAACACAGAAAACAATATAAATCTTTGTTAGTTAAGTTTATCATGCACAGGAAAATAATAATGTATTTGCGTGTTTCTTTGATTGTTGTTTTATGCCATACTTAGGGTTATTTAACTTATGTCAAAGAGCCTGGCCACAATGGAAATCACTAACAGCAAACAGGGCAGACCTGAGATGAAATTTATGTGTAAAAACAGTCCTTTATAGGAGTATTTTCTTACCACTATGTATATTTATGTGATAAAGCATAGCATTGAATTTTAATTTCTGTGAGTATTTTAATGGCCTATTGGAGTATTCAACATAAAGTATGTGTACAAAATACTCCAGAATACACCGGGTAGGCAGTTCTGACAGGGACACGAAAGGACAATCACAAAACAAAGATGTTAAAACAGTTTGTCTTCCTGGTGTCCCATATCTCAGGAAACTCACTTCTATTAACTGCTATTTTTTTTTTTTTAGGCAAGTCTGTTTTAATCAGCATTTTACAGTCTTACAGGTAAAACTAATCATTAGATAATACTTTCATATATTGGTACATCTAGGGCAGATGAGTAGTACAGCACACTAACCATGTCTGTGGGCCCCAAAACAGTGAACAGACTTATCCTTTGTCATACTTAAAGACACAATCATTGACATGTATGTATAGTTTGGAGAGGACACGATGAAGAGAATGTAATAAATACCTATAACGATAGTCTGGGTGTTTCTGCATGTGGAGTTTACTTAAGCGGGATTGTTCCTCATAATAGGGTTGTTTCTCAGCATTGGACATTGCTTTCCATTTGGCACCTGTACAAGAGAAAGTCTTTTGTGAACATTTTTAAAAAGGATCAAGGAGCCAAACTCTTGTGAATGTATTAGGCACTTATGTAACAAATATTTATTGAACTTTCACAGCAGGAATAAAATATAAAAGATAAGCCATATGTTAAATATTTGTTGAATTTAATAAATTCCTCTGAAATGGGTAGTATACATTATAAACTATTACAATAAAAGGGGAGGTAACTGTACATAAAGAGAGATAACTCCATCTTACCTAGTATTTTACTGATGTTAGAGTTGTGCATATCTGGGCATGCTTTAAGAATTTTCCTTCGTTCTTCTCTAGCCCACACCATAAAGGCATTCATTGGTCGTTTGATGTGAGGTCTGCCAGCTTCTTGTTTCTCTTTATGAGATCGAATGATCTTTGCGCCGAACATTTTACCTAGAAATAAACAAAAACAAATTCATTATTTGTTGCCAGTTTAATATTTGATCTTGCAAAAAATAAAAACAAAATTATTTTAAAATTAAATTTAGTCCAGGATAAAATGCCAACTTCAGCATATATAAAAAAACATTGGCGCTTAATATTTATGCTTCCAAATATTTGTTTTTTCTTCTGTAGGTACAATACAATTTATTTAAAATGGAGAAGATTCATTTTTTAAAATTGTAGAAACTTACTCTGTAGGTGCTGTACATAGCTATTCTGACCATCTTCTGATGCTATGGATTCCTTTACGCCAGACATTTGAGCTAGTGTGGGAAGTGAAGTCGCTGGAGCAGCATAGATTGGCATGTGCATGGGGAAGATGGTGTTGGGGAGGGATTGAGCGGCATTAAGCTGGCGGGCCAACACTTCTTGAACCAGGCTTTCCTACAAAATATTATGTTAAGAATTATAACATTGAAAACAGTAGATGGAACTCAAACTTTCTTTAAAATGACATTAATTGTGCTTTTTGTTCTGAACAGTTAATTACTTCTTAATGCCATATTATTTGTGTTTAAAAGTGGCAAACAAGCTTTATTACGTGCTGGAGTTCAACCATTAGTTTGTATTCAGTTTTTATAGTTGTCTCCCCTCATAAATTCATGTTTGCAGTTGCATAATGTAAAAGCTATATTTTTAATCAAGGTTGTCTCCCTTAACACACCACACGATAGCTTGGTCAATGTTATATTGGAAAAGAAATTGTGTAAAACATACCTGCATTTTGTCAGCAGGTGATTGACCTGGTTTTCCATTGAGAGTAAGATGAGGTGATGTGCCGTTCAAACTCGGGCTATGTGGCGAAAGTCCTGACAATGACATAGCCATTGTTGTGTGGACGTGATTGGCCAGTCCCACATAGGGGTTTGTAATGTAAGGCGGCAGGGCGAAAGGTCGATTAGCCAGTAATGATGACACGTCTGGAGTGGGCACAGGTACTGGGGCAGCCACAGGTGTGTTCCCACTATGCTTACGCAAATGGTTGCTATGGGCCGGAGGAGGTGAAACAACATGGCCGGATTTACGAGATGAAATGCTGTGGCTCATTTCTTCAGACATGTGGTGATGATGTCTACGTCCGTCTGTCATCTTTGGTTTGGTGAGGTTAAGTGGCATCTCACCTAGCCCTGATGAGAAACTTGGTGCCGGCCAGGCAATTCCTGCTGTCTCGCTTCCAGAATTCATCTGGGGACTGTGCTGTCTTGGATTGGGAGATGGCAGCGACTTGGGGGACATTTGCCTGTACGGTGAGGTAGGGAGTTGGGGGGATGCAGATAGAGGCCGATGACTGTCGCTGGCTTTCGGAGAAGCTGATGGAGATGCAGTACTTAACTTGTTATTCAGTGCCGAGGGAACTACAAACAAACAAACAAAAAACAGAACAATTAGAAATGACTGAGATTTAACAAAAAAAAACATTTCTGAAATTTAACAAATATCCACACCAGATAACACGTAACATGAATACATGTACTTACAGCAAAATTGGTTTCATTTTTATAAGAATTTTTTAAAAAAAGTACACATGAAGTATTAAGGAATCTTTTATCCTTTTTATTTGAAACCTTGAAAGAGAAAAAAAACACCTGGCAATTCAAAGGAAAGCAATATCATTCTTACTTAGTGATACGACACTAAGCAACATGTAACTTTCTCACCATTCCTACTGGATGTACCAGGATCCTTTAAAAGTCCTTATTTATACAGCCATACAGATGAGAGTACAGACAGTGAGAGTAAAGGGGGATTCAGAATGAATAAAAGGGATATAAAGATAGAAGAGGGCAGAGTGGTATCAGCTAAGTTATGACAAGATAGTATTGGAGTATTCAGAATGTAAATGGCTTCTTGTTTTAAGCTTTAATCAGAAGGGTTAAGTAGACATACAGAGGGGAACCCTGGCAATGATAACACAACAACCCCCTCTTATCGCCCCACTGACCCTATCTAACAGGGCAAGAGAGGGAGGGAGAGAGGGTGTTGGGGTGTTGTAAATGCCAAAATAATCAGAATCGATTTGTTTGTTTTATGATAATGTTTAGCATTGATATCTTTACTGTGATCTGCTCATATTTGCTGGAAAACTTGAAATGAAGTTTGTCACAACCAACCAGACATTTCCCAGAACATCAGAAAACACAATGAAATTCTTAGTTCTGGATTAGAGTTAACAATACTCCTGACTTCACCTAAAACCCAATTCTAAATCCTAAACTTAACATAACCCTAAAGCCAACATGAAAAATAATTGCATACCTTTAACTTAAATCAACATGTATACATGTACATTGCATGTTGAGTTTACACGATAACTCATTAAACAAATTAACTTTTTTATTTATTTGCTTATTGAATAAAATTGTACTGAAGGGTATTTCACCTGTTTTCATTGTCCCATTACTGAAGAACAACCAGGAGTAAAACTACAAGACAATTCATTGCTGACTGTTATCCAGATTGAAGAAGTTACTGGCATTTGTTATTGTGCAAGATTAGTAGTAGTAATATTGAAAACTGGAGTTGATATATTAATACATAAAACCTTTTTTTTGTGTTTTATTAGGGTTTTTATATCTACACTCACTGACAGAATATATTAAGATTAAACATCATCAGAATCTGTTATGATAAGAAGTAATATTCACACAGAGATAAAGGAAACTTAGACCACTTCTGTCTTAGTGGCTGTATAGATATGGCTATTATACCAGGAGTAATCTAGCAGCCAATGGATGTTCTGTCATGGCCACTCTAAAAGGGTTCTTTAAACAGAATCCAGATTTGTAGACTTCTTGGTCAGATTTTTATTTGGCAACTATTTGTTCAACTGAAGAAATATGCTACTTTAAATTATTTTCGTCCAATCTTCTTTATTATGTTCCACCAAAACCGTTGACGATAAATTTGTGACTAGCACTTTAAATTTGTGACCAGCACTTTAAAGTGTTAGTGAAGTCGCCACAATAGATCAGCTTGGTCCTGTGTCTCTTAGCTTTGAGAGAACAAGGACACAGGAAACCTCTTCCATTGAAACTTATATGTGTGAGATTCACTTTACATTATTATACCGCATATGTAAAACAGTATATACAATAAAATGCCAGTGTGACTGCTTTTTAGAAGTATATATAATAAAAACAACTGTGCATCTAGAAGTAGGGCAAGGTCTACAACAAGAGAAAAAATCAGACTACGTAAAGCAAGCTCCTCTGAGAACCATTTCTAATGCACCCAACTCCCTTAAATGCCTCTTATAAATTCTGCTACCCATTTACCCCCTCAGCACTAACAGTTATTCATTACAATATCTGAGTGGCTCAGTGTATACAAAGCAAAGCAGGATTTGTTTATAATCGGAGGAGAAAAAGGAACAGAGATAACCTACTCTAGGCTAACTATCACAGATTCTCACATGGTCACCAAACTAACAGGTCAAACAGTTGGGCAGATTGTCTATGGTTTGTCTGCAGAGAACCATTGCTTCACAATCCGATACACACAGTAAAAGCCTGTCTATTTACAAAATTAGACTCTCTTTCCTGGATTAGTCATCTATTTTACTTTATTCTCTCCATATATCAGTCTGATTACACCCCAGACATTTTATGCCCTCACCAAGCGTGTCTCCGTTTTATTTACATCATGTGAAACACTACCATCTTTGATAACCTGCTGTTATATACGTGTATATCATCTCGTTTTCATATAATCTAGGCTATCAGTACCTTCGAGTAGAAAGATCCATTTGGACAAGTTTAATTTGTGCAGACTCAAAACTTCCCTGTGTGCAAATCACATCAAGGAGTAATAAATGTAAGGTATTATTTTGTTGGTATTCTACAGAATGCCTTTTTTATGCAACAATACCATTATTGTTTTTTTTAAGTTCCTTTAATTTTTTTCAATTTCATATCTTAACTTTGACATTAGGCTATGGTAATATAGTCAACTCAACAAATACAATGCATCATTAAACAAACTGGTCAGATAGTCCATAAACACCTATTTATGAACCTTCTGAAAGTCAGGAACAATTATCCCCAAGGCTTATGATAGGCCACAATACTGTCTATGGAACTAACTTACACAATGGCTTGAGAACACACACTATGCAATATTTATATGTCAGGAAAGGTCTATAAGGCTGCATGACTTTGAATTGTTAAATTCTAGAAAATAGCAAAACAAATAAAGTTCAAGAAGTCTTTGTTAGGAATCTATAGGCTTAGTCAATACAAACATGATTTTGAATCGTAATGTAAGACAAAAGCACAAAGAGACCATGCTAAAGCATGCTGTGAAAACTTACACCAACATGACTTGAAATTGGAAAAACAAAAGCCAGTAGAAACTGCAAAGTTAACAAGTACCATGTTGAGAAAATAGCATGGTTAATCAGTTTTCCAAACATTATATGTACAAAAGGCTGAGTGAAAAGAAAATAGGGAAATGTGCTAAGGAACATAATGGTGACTGGCAGGGAGATAAATGGCTCAGGAATCAGTGTTTCTTTGATCAAAAACCCCTTTGTCTTTATTTGACATATGGAGTGGAGAGTGACAGCTTGACACAAATCATTACTTGAGGAGCCAGCCAATGGGCTAAAGTTTCCTGCTGTATTTGCTTTAGTGCTTTCCCCTGTCATAAATTTCCCTTTGGGATGGACAACAAAAGTAGCCTGGACTGCCACATGTGGAATTGGTTGAGTTTTAATGCCCTTGAGATTGGGTAGGGGTCATTAAGAAAGCTGACCACCAAACTACTACAATATGGGGATGAGTAATCTCCCCCCCAAAGAGCTTGTGTAAGTATGTATATACCTACATGTACATACAATAACACGAAATTCTCAAATGCCTTTATCAACCACAACCCATTCTTTGTCAAATTGTAAGTTGTGGGAGGGTGTCCACTTAACAACAAACCCTTAATGACCTCTTTGATGGAGATTTTCCATTCATAACTTTCACAAGTTGTGATATCTCTCTCATTGGGGCTTTCATACCTAAACCTGTGTTCTTCTTAAATCTTAATCTTAATGGCATTCTACATTATTATTGAGTTTCATAAGTGGCTCAAACCCTTCAAGTGCCCCTTCACATAAACCAAAATAACCCCAATCCCCCTTTCTACCCCCTTTCAATTTCTCCCCCATTGTGGCCTTATTTAGATATGTCAGAAGTTAATGACTGGCTATTTTCTTGGGCATACCACTGCTCTCTGATTACCTACATATTGTTTTCATTGAGTGTGTGTCCCTCAGCTGTTCCACAGGACCCCTTGCTTCCCTCCTTGGCTACTGGGCAAAAATTTCTCTAAGAGGGTTTGTCAAGTGCATACTCTACATTGCCAGGAATAAAACCTTTAAGTACCCCGGCCTGAATTGCTTCGTTGTTGTTGACTTTTCAAAACACAATTGTTACATCTTTGCAATGGATTTTTTAGAGAAAAGAATCATGCAAGACCCTTAAAAACAATTACCCAGGAACATTAATAAATAAAGGTGACTAAATCTGTTATTATTTTAACAATGGAAACATTTTTTTGTGTACAAAGAATAGTGAATTATGTACTTTGAAATGTTTCAAATGGATAAAGCAGTACCAAAACAAAAACAGAAGGTGTCCCCCTTTGGCATGTGACCTTTGCACCCTTTCCTTGAGATTGTTAGTTTACAATAACTGGCTAAAACAACTGAGGACCAGGGTAATTCCTTCAAAGAGTCAAAAGACAGGTTCAAAGTTCATCATCCAAATAAATATATATACATGTATTTTGGTCATGAAAAAAACAGCTGTCAAGTCATTTGCTTTTGAGTTTTTTTATCTTCAAGATTTGGCTATATCCCGCTCTCATAGCAGGGAGAAAGAAATAGACCGCAAAATATCAGTTTGAATTGTGGGATAATAAATAAGTAAAATGGTGCTTCCCATTGCAGCACTCTTCAAGACAAAAGGCTCAAATTCATAAGAAACTGTTCTTTTCATTCAATGAAGATCATCTGAACACTGCTTTAAGAACTAAACATGTTTAAGTCGACTTAAACTTACAAATATAAAACCCCGAGAATCTTTGGTTTTGTAATCAGAGGAATGTAAATCTCCAGTGTCTCATATCAAAGGTTAAGTTATCTTGTGTTTTCTCAGGAAGCTAATATAGACAGAAAATAATACCAGAATGGACAGAGTGTCTCGTAAAAAGAAAATACATAAATACTCACTCACTCAAAATATACATGTTTGACAATTCAATCTTTCAACCAGAGAGTAGTGCCAAACAGAGTTATGCAAAGTGAAAATAAGAAGTTTTCTTTATAAAGTGATAAAGTCAATTGGGTAGTCATCAGTGCCAGTGTATCGTATATAAATAAATAAATAAAAATTATAAAAGTCTTTCACTGAAATGACCTCATCCGATGTAAGTTGGCATTACTGTCATAGGAGCAAGTGTATCAAAAATAATTTATATAGGATCTTATTTATATGCTATAATAAAAAAAGCCAGGAAAAAAAAAAGACATTCATTGAACTTAGTAGATTCCATTTAAGTTGATCAAATTAAGTAAGTAGTCAAATCTTAATTTACCAAACAGATGCACTCGTTTCACCAGCGAGGAATGTCAGCATAAAAACAGTAGATGAATTTTCTTCAGGCAACAAACTGCTATAGATTATTCTTCAAGACTGTTTCAGTGTGTTACTTCCCATGACTCCATTTGACCAGACATAGCATCCAGACAACCTTACAGTTACAGATGCGGTTAAAGTCTGCCTGAATCCATCCACGTTTTACTGAATAATGAAACCATCCGTGTCGGCCAGGTCGGACACGATGAGAACGGGGTTAGTGAAATCCACCAAACCAACATTAACACACACAAGTTAATCCATGATACAGGCCCTAACCTTACCTAAGTGTAAGCACACACTCAACTTCAAAACTCACACTCACAGAACTTGGGAGAATCGTTTAGGTGTACAGTCAAAGTTAAACTTGTAGCATATAACATGAGTGTCAATAAACTGACCTTGAGACAAACAAGGGCTATGGGATAATGCAAGATGGTTTTGGTTTACACAATGGAGCAAATGATTAAAAATAATATAGATTAGCGGCTCTATGTAGTTACTGGAACTTTTCATGAGCAGAGTCAATTGATAGATCGGTGTTCAACGCCGTGCTTCAGGGTATTTCACTTTTATGATGGAGATGGACTCTTAACAGTAAAAAGCCACATTCGCACAAGAATTAAATCTGAAATACTTGTATGACAGAGCTTATAACTTACTGCTCTAAGACTGATGGCTCGATCCAGTAAGACCTACAGGTTAACCTGTTTCAAATGCCAGCTGGCACTTTGCACCATTCAGTGAAATTTGAAGGTGACGACTGAGGTATTAAGGTACAATGTAAACCTGTGACAATCATAGGTGTACTTTGGTTTTCCTCTGTTTAACTCCTGACAGGAGGATAGGCTTGGGAGCATGGTGTTAGCCATAGCTCCTGACAGAGGAAGTCACGTCAGAGAGTAAACCCTGCCATATCTAACCAGCTCAACGTTCAAACGACTCCGCCAGAACATCTAACCCTCGCTGGCCAATGCACAACAAGCGCCACGACAAGTCCACAACTTAAAATAACAAGGGGCTAAGCCTGTTACAATCAGTATCATTGTGTCAAAGTATGTGACTGGTAACCACCTTCAGCCAGGTGTACAGCCTATGTAGCAACATGGCACTTTAAGCCTTCTCAAAATTCCTCAACTTTGCATTTTCACTCACCTGACTAATTCTCTTTAAGCACAAACCCTTTGAAGTCCGATCTTTTCTATTTTCTTTCATACAACTGTGTTAAGTAAAGTAATCTGTTTTCGTTCAGAGTGTAGGTGAATAGCTGTTGTCTCCAACATCTCATTCAGAAATCCAATTAAAATGCCTTAATCCCAAATTTAGCTGAGTTCATAGAATTTTGATTTCCTAATTTTGATAAAGGAAAGTGGCATTTCAATAGGGAATTATTAGGCCTTATATTTATAGAATAACAGAAAAAAGAAACAAGGACCAATTCTATATCGGGCAAATAAAACTAATTTGACATACTTATACCGAAAGGGCAGTCTTTGATGTTATTGTTTCCATGGGTGGAATGAGGTTTTGCACTTATAAAAGATGGTATAAATAGAAAAGATATTCATAATATAACAGTGATTGACAACAACAACATAACTGTTATAAATGCCTGTCCCAGAAGGGTCCATTGAGGCTGATGTATCAAAGTGAACAGTGGTGTTCCAGATCATTTCACAGGGATATTCATTATTTCTAGGTGAGAGGGTTTGAGGTTATATTAATTGATTGTGTTCATACATACAATCACCAGTTCAATAGTAAACTATTAATGCATCAATAATCCTATAGAGTGTGAGGAGACAATGTTAAAGCGTCATAACAACAACACCAGCGACAGAAATACCCACTAATGCTCGTTATACGCTCTCAATTAGAGAATGCTACGACCTTGTGGAAAAAGAGGCGGTGTGAAAAAATAATTTCAATATCCGGTAAAGTTGGAGAGTTATGGCGGGTCGTTGGTGAAGACCGTTTACCACATCAACGTCAGGATACAACTCTAACGGTTCAACAAGTCTAATGGGATGTGGGGTGGTGGTCGTCAGGAAATCAACAAGCTTCTCCCATCAGCTGCGACAAAGAATTCCTCAAACTTCCCTATGTTGTTCACTTAACCAGTTATTCAGCCGTCTCTAGTCAATTATACAAAGCTAATAATAAAGAGAAACTATTGTACTAATCCAGCTGCCAAAGGTACATATATTGTATCAAAGTCAACATTGATTACCGTTTTAATTACATATTATGTACCCTACTTTTAATTTTTTTTGTATGAAAATGATGAAACATTTTACAAAAGAGACTGTAGAAGATAAAGGGATGGAAATCAGGTGATAAATGATCAAAATTGAGTGACATTTCTATGTTAAATTAGAATAACTGATCAAATGAACAGTTTGATTTTAAAATAACTGAGCAAAATATTTGACCTTATTTCAATGCTTGTAGATTACGAAACAAAATGTGTCAGTAGTCTTTAGTTTTGTATTTGAATATACACAACATATCTGTACAAGATATTCTGGTTATGTTATCTTCTGACAAGTATTTAGGGACATTCATTATTTTTGTGGTGTATGAGACTGAAGAAGGAAATACCAAAACAACTGAAAAATGAAACGGTGTATAGCTTTTCTGAAAGGAAGTATTAAGGATTGGGCCTTAAAGAGCACCTGGCAAAGTTGTTTAACTTCCTGAAGGAAATAATGACAAAAGAGCTGCTGCGGAGGTGGCTGGGCATTTCAACCACAAAATAAAAATAGGCACGAAAACAATGAAGACATATTCATTTATTACAACAATGTTGAACTTAATTTTCAGAACATTAAATAATGCTGGTTAAAACAAAGACTCTGCATACTGCCTGAGGGGTTCACGTCACAGGATTGACTTCAACTGAACTTAAGTTTTTTAAAACCAGTAGAAGAAAAGACAAAAAAAAATAAAAAATAGCATTATTATTTGTCACTTTCTACTGTGACTGTAAAATCAGTGTAACTAAGCTAAGACACTTACCCATAAAAAGAACACAATTCATCGTTATTGATCCCGTCTAAAACTGCCAAATAACACTACAGATAAAGTATACTGAACCAAAGTATACTAGTTTAGATGTACATTTTACCACTTGGTGATCCAAACTTAGGCATGAGAAATGAGTCAACTGGACAACAGAAAAATGGCTTACTAGTCTGCTTCTTCTATCAAACAATTGACTAGAATGGACAGCACGCAAATGGTTTCTTATCAGCAGTGTTTTGTATGATATGAGCTGAAGTGAGCTGGGCCTAATCCACAGCTCCTACACACACACATTAAACCCCAGGAGTAAGAGATAAGCTCTATGTAGATTGAATAATTATAGCTAATTGTGCTATGAACATGTAGATTGGAAGGGCCCTTTCAAAGAAGTCTTTTGTCTGTGCTCAGTATAAAACAGCTTGGTGTGTGTCTTAGGTTGATGAGTGTCAATATTGACTTAACACTACACACTTAACAAAAAAGTGTCAGAAATTTCAAATGAAATTAAAGTTTCTAAACACAAACCCTCACCCCTGAATGTTATTACAATTTATTAACTTATGAATGCATAAACGTTAACAATTAATAGTTTGATAATAAGTAGAATTCATTTTTCTATAATAGTTTTGTTTTTACAATATTTTATACCTAGAGAAAGAAAACTTTGCTAATTTTTTAAAAATACTTACATTATAATAGAGATACATAAACAGAACTATAAAAATGAACATTTTCTCCATTTACAAAGTAACAAATCTTTAAGGGCCTACTTAGTGGGAAATGGAGCTAACTACAGAAGAAAGGAAGTATACTCAAAATGATAGGGAATACAGGATATTAAGAGAGTTAAGGGTTCCAGAAAGTGATAGTTATCTGTATGTAGATAGTTTAAGGGGTTAGGATCAGCTGAACCTAAGACAATAGATGTCAGAGTGTCCACAGCTGTTGGTGGATTGGGGTTGAACTAAACAATGTGGAGTATAAGACAGCTGTAGCATTTCACACCTCTGATTTCACTCTAAACTTTGTATACTCAGAGGTGGTGTATTTCACTACATGTCAGTTTGTATGTCTTTCAGGATTTGCAGTTCTTTGTCTTCAATACTCACAATAGATTATGCATTCCATTCTACACACACTTTAACAATCAACACTTTATTTTTTAAATTTTTGGTATCAAAATTAAAAACTTCCATATGAGTTTATAGTTTTGTATTCAACAAAAGAGCTATCCAGGGGAGTCCTTGATTAAGTTTTGTGGGTCATGTTTGTTTCTGCTGTACTTGTCTACATTCCAATAGCCTTTGTTATCGGCTGGCCATTGTTTGCCAGACAATTTATTATTGGGGATCCTTTCTATAAACATACAATCAGGTAGGTTTTGTTTGGCCATCTCCCAGATTCTAAATCCCCCCCTTAGTGATTGGGAAAAGAATAGACTAGAGAACAATGGTAGTGTCTGCTGGAATCCCAACAATCAGGACAATACTTATCAACTGGCTGACCTAAAGTTTATCCAATCTGTGTTCTATTTAGTCAGGCCACTCCATAGACAACCCAAGACAATCAGTGCCAATGGAGACAAACACAGCTGTGGGGGAGCTAGGGCTTCCCAGCCTTCAAAGGCCATCCTTATTCAACAGACAATAGTCCCTGTTTAATTATCTGTCCAGGTAAATGCAAGACCTTATGTTCACCTGGAAATGGCATGAACAATCAGGTAATGATCCCCTGGAGTGCTCCACAATGAACTACTTTGTCATTAATGATGAGCCTATACTCTTCCATTCACCTCATCTCATACACAACAAAAGCCCTCAGAAAGAATCAGGGGTTACCAATCAACCAGATATCAGTCGACTAACTATAGACAATAATGCTGAACGTTTTGCTCCAATTATCCCTATACACTGACCTCAAATAGGACTGAAGTAAATTGTAATAAAAAAAATAATGCGCAAATCATACATATTAAAATAACTTATAATAGATTATTTTCAGGAAATGGAATTATATATCATATTTTGTCAAAGCAAAAGACTTATAATAAATTGTATGTGCTTACAAAATAAAATTAAACTTTTTAAAACAAAAAAGTAGCTAAATTTTATGCCATTATTAAATTATCTTTCCGCTCAATTTTATGGAAAAGTTCATTCTTAAACTGTACTCAATATTAAATCTTGTCCTATAAATTGGATACTATTATTTTTTTCATACTTTCAACAATTAATTCTTCCTGATTGATATACATTTTTATCACAAGTTCATTTGTAAGAGAAAGATTTTAGACTCAAAAGCAGAGCTATTCCATTTCGCGGTCTATCTCTGAAAATATGCCATGTAAAGAGGACATAAATTTCCTTTTACAACAGCTGATTGTGGAAGTGAAAATAGCTCGGTACTTTTATTCACATAAACACTGAGGGACAGTTGGAAGTAAAACTTTCTGCGAATTAAGTAACAGGCAGTGTTTGGTAGATAACAGAGCCAGTCCACAGGGTGTAATGGCAGTCGAGCTAAGCTTAGCAGGGACCACATCTTGACCCCTGCTACAAGCAAGTCTGGATTTAAATCAACCAACAATTACTCATTCTATCATCAGTTAGAAGGAAGCAATGCTACCCAATGTCAACCCTGTTACCATTTTAGGGCACCTGTCGGCCAGTCACTGTAGCCTGCTGGGAGTCTGAATGAGACCTTGGAATAGGGTGTCAAATTTCTATTCAAAGCTGTGAAGTCAGTTGTCTTAATGGCAATATTTAAGAGATTAACCCAACACAATAAATGTATATCTCAATGATTTGCGAATGAGCTTTAAGGATAATCTTATTAAATAAAGGCAAGAATGTCACATTTCCACAGTAAGACAGAATCCAAAGAATTCCTCAAACGCAAAGGTAATTTTAAACTTTGAAAAACCTGATAATTTGTTTAATTATTACTCTTTAGTTGGACATATCAAAACAGAGTTCTATTTTAGGTGAAAAGAAAACCAAAACATTATTAAGAGTTGCAAACTAAATCATTAGCCAACTTCAAACAACAAAAATAATGGAGCGACTAGCCTAATAAGAATCAAATTTGATTGTCTGATGCTGTGCCAAACTCACAAACCTAAATCCACATCTCAACCTGCCAAACATTCACATCAAATCAAACATATTTGTATCTTGTCTGAAGTTTTCACACATACTTTAAAGTCTTTGCAATATCAGTAGACTTAGTTCAAAACACTTCTGTTCTGGTCTTACAGAGGTGTAACTTGTCAGAGATGAAAGAATTCTTTTTCTTTTTGCATGTGTATCAAAGCCTGTCTGTTGATGTGTGTTGGTATTCACCACAATGAGTGCAGTTTGTCAGTCTCGAAGTTTGTCCGTTACAAAGTGACGATTAATACAGACTAAAGCAGTAACTGTGACATGGTCATAAACAAAACCGTGTGTGTGATGGAAATGTGATTAATTCTTCTCAAACAACAGCAGATGAACAGTGAAGGCAGGAAATAAGCTTTGATAAATGAAAACAGACTTTACAAGAGGGGGAAACAAATATGGCAGAACGTCTTCAAAGTTATGACATCAGATCAGCTACAGGATAAAAATGCCAAAATAATGTTAACTCAAAACAGAAGGACCCTATTATCTGGCCGACTGTTTTGTTAATATACAAAATCTGGCAGCGGAAAACCGAAGCAAAACTTGAAGGACGGGATAAAGGAGATAAAAGAGAAAAGTTATTCTTATCTTTTTACGGCATGATGGTAAGGTATCGTTTTTCTATCCTGTTTTTCTCAACAACACCCCATACCAAACAGCACATGGTGATTCAATTTTCTAAACTCACTAAGAAGAGGACTAAACCAGGGGTCAGTGGATTTAATTTTCTCTAGTAGATCAAACACTCCATGGGGTTTGTGGTAAAAAATATTTCCAAGCAGTTGGTCAGAGTACTCTGTCATTCCACGGCTGGCACCAAATCTGCTGTCCGATATGCTTAATATCAGCTCACTCCAGTGATAATCTACTCTGATATATCCACCAGATACATAAACTAACACACAAATAAACCCTTAATAACAAAGATAATATGTTTTTCAGATTAAATACGAAGCACATGGTGTATCAAAGAAAGGCCAACCTCCCCAACATATATCATTCCAGTAGACAAAACAGTAAACATTTCATTTTTTGTTATATTCGCTTAGTCAATATTATTCATCGTCTGAAAACAATCTTTTCTCTGGAAGGAAACCATCATATCAACCTCAACATCAAAACAAGTTAAAATCAACTGGAACAATTACTTTCACATTATTTGTTCTCTAGTTCTTCAGCATTCCTCCTTAAACAGAAAGTAAAGTTGACAATTAAAACTCAGGAACAGGAGCTATCCTATTTGTCTTTTTGAAGTTTTGCTGGATGAAAAGTATTCAAAACCACGGACGGTTTTTTGACCTCTTTCTGTGTTACATACTAACCAAGATAGAGTTTAAAAAGTGCTAAATGTAATAATAAAACCAATAAGATCTAAGCAGTAATGAGCTCCTGTCTCTCCAAAACACAGTCAGACATTGTTACCAAATGGACTGTTTTACTGCTAACTGGATTCTAATAATAAACACATCAAACCTAAATAAAACAACTTTATATTAATTCCAACATTGAAACAACACAGAAGCTGTTATGTATTTTTCCTTCATGAGAATAAGAGGCAGAAACTTTTCTGCATGTCATGTTACCAAAGATCGATACAAAAGTGTTGTACTCATACAGGAAATAGAGCTTAGTGGTTAAAGCCTCTAGCACATACTCTCAGCAACGCAACCAGATTTTATACGGGCTTTCAATTATTTCTTCTATATATTATATATATATATATATCAAATATATGTAAAGGAAATGACACAGTGGCTGTGAATTTTTAGAGGAAATAAGTGGCAATGAGTGCAAGGTCTCTTTCTCCAGTAGCTGTCTCTGACACTGACAGATTACATAGGGAGTCTGACCCGTGAGCAACACAACCCCAAACCAACTGTAATCAATACAAATGTATATAAATACAGCCGCACACTCGTGTATATTGGAACATTTTCAAGGTCAAAGGTACTACCCCCAAGGTCAAACATTACTCAATAGACTACATTGTGTAAAAGACAGTGTTCATCAAGATTGAGTGTTTAGAAGGCTGCAGACATAATCACAAACTGACACTGATTGTATGATCTAGGTAATGGAGTCCTCGTACAGGAAAACGAGTGGGCTAGGGACTGGAGACTCTAGAAATATGAAATATAAACTACATGTATCAGCTAACTTTTTCTTGCAGGAATAACTTTTGATACTGAGTAAAAGGAAATATAAACGATACATGCTAGGATTGGTCAGAGCCAAAAAGTTTCCAAGAAGTGACCTAGCTACATGTATAAAACAAACAAAAAACTTTAAGGTAGAAGAATTAAAAAAAAAGGTATTAGACGTACAAAGAAAGATAATTGCAATCTCAAAGCACGCCACATGTGAGAATAAATTTTGATGAGAAATAACTTGGAAATACCAAATCACTAAAGAAAGATATATGAAAGGATTAAAAGAAATAAGTGATAGGTGATAGGGGATGGGCCTTTGAGGTGGAGATGATTACAAAAGCAGAAGACCAAGCCAGAGGGGACCTTAAAGGAAGGGGCTTACTGGAGAAGAAAGAACAAACAGTAAGGTATAAACAGACAGGCCCCCCTGCTTCCTGGCACTGATGGTATGGCCCTGAGACAAAGACTGCCTACCAAAGACAATACACATCTGCCAGTAGAGATGAAATAATGTGAGAGTCAGTGCTTTTACAATAGCCTGGTCTAAACAGTCCCACAAACAACAGGAAAGAGAGAAATAGGATCTTCATCAAGAATGGAAACCACATGGACAAGTTCATTTGAACATCTGCAATGAGATATAGAACACATTGTGCAGCCATTAAAACCTTCAATCCCCCACTAAACTAAACTAACAGCGCCATAATGAGTTGTAGCAACCTTTGTAATTGCCTTAACTTCTCACAGAAAAATAGTTTACAGCAATTGGAATGATGTCAAGACTTTATAAGCAGAAACTTTTCCTCACTACACTTCACAAGGGCAGACATTATCTACATAAATGAACATCGATTAATCATACTAGAAGGAAGAAAAATTAAAAACTAACCCATCTCTAGAAGTCAACAAATAGTTTACTTTATTATTTGTTGCAGCAAACTTGCATCTAAATTCATGCTTAGTTGTTGTCAGGGTTTTTTATTTTTTATTTTTAACACGCAGAATGATCAGGAGTGTTGCAATCAGTTTAAATATTGATTGTTCTAGCTTTGCCACCAGTTTGGTAACTGTTGATAGTGGGAGGTAACAGCAGGCCTAAACGCCTACACGAAAGACTCAATTTTGGCTGGAGAAGAAGTGACTTCATAACGAACCACAACATACAGCAGTTAACATATGATGTTTAAAATATGTTAAAGAAAGAACAAAGTGTTCCTTTTGACAACAAATGTGCCTCGCTTTTTTTGTTTTCATAACAAAACATCTATAAGCCTGCAGCACACACCTCATTTTAATGAACTTCTCTGATCTGCACAAACAAAATCTGCTAGAACAATTTGTGAACAGAAGGTGCGCAGCCTGCGGTAGACCATATGCTGTAAGAGAGCAGAGGTATGTACTAGTTGTTCTACCTGGATAAGACCATTAAGGGACCTAGTATTGATCACTTATGAGGGGAATTTAAGTGATTATAGAATTTGGCAAGACACACTGGACCTGAGCAGGGACAACAGCTCAAAAGAAACCTGCATGACAAAAGTTGTTCACCCTAAAATCCCTTAACCAGAGAGGACACTGCGATATTTGCTTGAGCCAGAGGAGTTCAGCGAGAAAGCAATGGAGTAGCTACAATAGACTGATAATTCAGCTCATATTGGCCTCAATTTCCTGTCTCAAATACATGAAGCAAACATGTCAGAAAGAGGAACGAAAACTTTCTAAAGACAGCATTGACTGAACAAATATCAAACTATAATTTTGTAACTTTAGAGCTCGGGGACGGCTGAACCTAATTCCGACCACAATACTGTAATTGCTTGGGGAACCAGCCGAGCAAAGAGCACTTTTGTTCCGTCCCTACTTCTTCCTGCCCAGCATAAACTTTTAAAATTTCTTCTTGTCAAAAACTATGTTTGTTATTCCACAATGGCGACACAAAAAATGAAGAATAGGCAATGATTGGAATCTAAATCGAGACAAAAAGAAGCGAAAAGCAAACAATGTCATTGAGTGATCACGGCCGGCAGTATTTAAAATCAGATGATTAAGTTTACTTACGGGGTCAACTATTTTGGATTCTATCTTAATTGTCAGGGGTTAGTAGTGTTTGCTTGTAAAAGGTGTCTCAGCAGATACCTGTGTGTGTGGCCAAGAAACTCTACAGGTGTCAAAATGTGCTCCAGTAACTGTCATTTGTTCTCATTAAAGAGTATAGGAGCCTTTTTACCTCTGCTTACTGCAGAGAATGTTGTGGAATAAAATATAACTGAATAAAATAAATATTAAAATGATTAACTCAAGTGTATCCCAAGAAAGATTAGTTTGTTTGATTGGGGTTTAATTTCGTTTTTGAGGGTGTTAGGCTAATATGATTTATGATCATCAGAGTTATCTCTTGTGGCTGCACATATATCTGAGAGGGACTAGGGATTAACCTGTGAGTGGCACATCGAGGGACAATCAGTAGTAGGACATGTTAACCACGGAGGCAGCCATCTTGGGAAAGACTTCCATTTAATATTTTGTTTATTTGCATGGTACTTAAGACACTTTTCCAAGGATAGAATTGTATTGACTGGTAAAATGACTGAGCTGACCGAGTGAAGACAAGGCTGTTGATGGGACAAATACAGGACAATAACAGGACGCAATACAGACACCACAAACAGATCGGCTTCCTGTTCCCCTTTAGTTCTGTGAGCACCAGGGTCTATTCTACAGAGTTATCTAAGTTATCTTACAACTATAGATCAAAAGGGTAGCAATTAACACCTCGCAATTTCTCACCTCCCACGACAACAAAGGTGACAAATTACAAGGGGGTAGAGAAAAATTCGAAGATGAATCTTTGAATGAGTTGAACGTAACAGCAACAAATTTAAAACCCTGCCGTCAATATTGACACACACAAACAATAGTGAGGTAATTTCCTAGCTAGAGCCTTGTTAAGGAAGGCAGTTCCATAGCAGATCAGCTGAGCAAAGGAATCGGTAAATAAGGTTAAGACAAGCAAACAGCAGGCACGCGGAATAGGGTTTAGGGGTTAGAAACAAGAGCTAAAAAATCTAGTCACTTAAGTTAACTCATCTCGCACGTCATAAGTAGGGGGATCGGACGCTGACTTTGGACATAGCTTCAGAAACGTAAGACAAACTCAAACAAAGAACAGTCAGGGCATTATAGGGCACAGTTTATCAAAGATTGATGCTATTTTTAGAACGGATTATGGCCCTTGTCTGCTGGATTTTTTTATGAAATAAGAAATTATGTATAAAGATAATCTACAACTTTTTACTGCACAGAACTCCTGTATTAATAAAAAATTCAATTTCCATGACAATTTTAATATAAAATTTTAAAAAAAGAAACAAAAAGTTTCTTCCTTTTCATTAAAAAGTCTCAAGTAAGTCCACTTATTTTGTTGTTTGATTTTTGTGTTGGCAAGAAATTGTTTATCAATAATGGCAAACAGACAAAAAGTTACACAGTAAAACGAGAAAAAAAAACCCCTAGTTAAATTGAGATTCTAAGGAATTTGTCGGAGATGTAAACGTCACACAAATCTTTTCTTAAAACCACTTCCACTTGCTCAGATTATCAGAAAGTGCAATCAGAAGCTATCGAAAGTGAGAAAACTATCTTATAGGTAGTATTATATAGCTGAACCTGATGCTGATTGTAGCGGTATCTTGCCACCATCTCGTTGATCTATGGTCTAAGGAGAGGATAATGCTACCACAAAGAGTAGCCAGAACAGTAGTGCCGGGTAGATTGCCTAATATTTATTCCATTTATAAAGAAACTTTGGACATACATGTAACTATTAAAAAAGTTTTCTTTCTAGATCTACCAAAAGTTGACAACAAACAATAGTGTAAATGTCTGCATCACTTAGCAAAGTTTCCAGTCAATTCAAATCAACTTATGTTCAAATTTTCTGTTCGAATTATTCCAGTATTTAAAGATGATTTGTGAAATACTAACCATCTTGGAGGAGGGGGAGGTTTGAAGAAATATTAGCCTTAATGTTGCCAGCTTGAAATTATATATCCATGGGAGATGGTTTAACTACCTACTACACTCCTCTAATAATCCCCGCGACAAAATGCAATTCAAAATTTGTCCATGTGAATATTCTGTGAGTCTGGTAAAACACTTTGAGTGAAGACAGGTCAAGGGTGCCCAGATGGACTTCAGATGGATTCCTGCTTAGTGATATGACTATAGTATTATTCAATTTGACAAATTCGATACCATGCAGATCAACATGGTTATAACTGAAATATGAACTATATTTGACTCTCACACTTCCATCTTGAATTTTACGAGAAAGGAAAGGATGCCTAAAAATTGACTAATGAGTTCAATGTTCTGGTAGGCAACAATATATAGATGCCCGAAGCATAAGAAAGGAAGTCGTGTTGGCACATGAATGATTCCCGGTGGAGGCAAGCAAATTTTTCTCTCTTCATTTATTCAAAATATATGAATGTATTAAACAACCATGTTATTAGGATAATAGTAACAGCTTACAGGACTCTCCATCCCAAATATGATTTCCCTTGTAGCCATGGTCGCTTCCCATACTAACACCAGGTGTTTTAAATACACACTGAATTTTCTACAGATCCTCTCTCAGCATTACAATCAATGATTAATAGCTGTTTAAGCATTTTTCATTCTTCTTCACTGTTTACTGGCACCATTGAGAGATTAAATGATAACAACATAACCCAGTACACATAATTCCTCACTACCTTTGGCTAGGCCACAAGTTCTTGATCTCAGAAATTTCCTACAGCTGTTGAGAAGAGGTTCAGCAGACCTCTCTGTAAACAATTGATTATTATTCATTATATACCAGTTGTATTGTCTGTAAAATTAATCATTTTTTACCCAAGAGTTATTTAACTTATTTGAAAAAAAAAATAAAAATCCTATAAAGCTGTGGAAAAGTTGAGATATGTTGTTCTCAAATCCTCTATATTTGTGAGATGTGTGTAGCTATATAGAGCAACCGGAAAACATGTAGTCACATTTAATAGAAAGATATGTATCAAACTTTAGTTTCGAAATCTTTAAATACATGTATTTACAAAAATTAGTACCACTGGACGGTGTTTACAGATATACTGTAGTTAAATGACTCAGTGAGAGAAAATCTAAAATCTTTAGCTCCATATGTTTACCACAATATTAAATTTCTTACTTTCTAAACGAATATTAAAAAAAATATGGAAATTATGGGAGATTTCTACTTAGTGTACTTATTTTGTACTTTCCATTTCAATATTGATTGTACTTTTATACATACACAATTCTTTTTGTGTATTTAGGCAAGTACTTATTTATAAAAGATCTCACAAAACTAATACAGCTGTTCTAAAAATATTAAAATCCAGTTTTATTTTAAAAATTGCTAGTCATAAACTGTCTAACATATTATTTTAAAAAATAACCAATGCTAGTATACTGCTTCAGTTCTCCAATAATTAAGGTTTATTTGTGGAGAAAATCATTTGTAGATTAGAGATCATTTGTCTTTGAAGACTTAAAACAATATTACAAAAGCCTTTGATTCTTAAAACAGAAGCTCTGTAAGGTGTTATATGAGCACTCATCATATTCCAATCTATTCACACATACAAATATAACGTGAGAATCACCCCCAAAACGACGTAATAATCGCAAAACCAGATACCCATTTTTCACATGTTAATATGTTGATTCAGTTGTTATAATAGACAAGGCATATATTAAAAACTCAAGGTCTCCGTGTTGGTTGATATATCAGAACGATTTTAGGTAAGGCTTCCCTAGCTTTGGTTTGTCACTTGTCTAGTTGTCTACTTAAAAACAAGAGCCCCCTCTGTTTTATAGTTCTCGCCATATCAATATAATTTTTTTTCATCATATGGGGGGGCCATCATTAATTTTTTGTGTGAAAGAAGATGTAGTTGTGGTAAAATCTCATTGGGTATGTGGGTGGTCAGGGCTGATGGGTTCCTTGGTATTAGAATACCCCCCTGTGGAGACTGTCATTTGTAATATAACACAAGATTTAACAAACCATCTCTCTTATTCATCTGTTCTTGTCGCAATGAGAATCAGCTTCATTTGGTATAATTAGTGTTTTATGCCATTCTTAAAATTATTCTATTCACATGGCCATGATTCAAGTATTTGTTGTGGAAGATTCAATCAGAGGCAAATAAATGGAAACTTTCCCTTTAACAGACTGTTTTGAGAGCAGTTGAATCCAGACTACATCAGGGACCCAGATAAATTATGAAGCAAAAACTGGCAAAAAAATTTCAATAAAGGTCAAATCTTGTAACAATATTTACAATCTCTTGGGTTTATAATTATGGAAAGATTTTCTCTGTTCAGCTAAAGGTTTAGGTAATGTTTTGATGTTCTGTTTGTTTGGGTTTGACAGCGTACCAGCCCAATGGGTGGATAAAACCACCACAGATACCACTCAAACAACCAAAGATAAGACATCACAAAACACAATAGAATGAAATCACAAACCAGATCGGCTTCATGTTGCCCCTTAGCTCAGAGAGAACAAAGGCAACAGGAAGCTCCCTCTAATCAGCCAGTGTTTGATTTAGGTTTAATACTGTACTTAACCATACTTCACTCATATGTCAGCATTACCTTTAAATAGATACAAAATATTAACTAAATAGAGGCGTTGTGAAAAATAGTTTTTGTTTTGCTTGTTACAAAAAGGAAAAGAAAGCGTTATGAGTCAGCCTTTTTTTGTATTATGAAAATAATAAAGGTTTCCTATTTAAGCGACCTGAGAGGTTTTTGTTGGTAAAAACAACTAACATAATGGGCGAAAGTACAGAGAAACAAAAACCTTTAAAGTAAAACAGCAACAAAAACTACCGTTAAAAAAGCGAGCAGAGTTGATTCAGTGCAGAGCAGTTTTGGTTGGTATTTTAGTGTCATAACTAGGCTGTCAAGTTCATTACCAGTTGGCCACAATATAATTGGCCAAATAAAAAATGGAGGGAAAAAAGTCCTCTTGAAGTACAATCTGCCATTCTGACACACAGAAACGAGTGTCTGTCGTTCACAAACAGAAACAAGACCTCCTCTTAAACTGTTTTTTTCAAGAAATAACGCCTCTGCATGATTTAAATTCCACGTTTAACCCAAAGAGGCAAACTGCTTTTTATAATGAGCAATAGAAAAAGCGAAAGTGGCTAATCGCTATTAAATAAAGATTTCATTAAAAACCTGTATATTTTACCGCCCAGAACTACTAAAAGAGTATAACTAAAACTAATTTCCAGATATGGACAATCTTAATAAACAAGCTAGAGAACAGACTTTTCTAGGCTTTTTGCTGAAAAGAAGTACTTTTTTTAACCACATACTACCATAATCCTCTTTCACATTACTCTAGTATATACATGTATGTGCCTTTCTTTTCTTAAAAAAAGACAACAAAAAGTTACATAGAACCAGTTCTAACTTAATAGTTATAATAACATACAATAAGAACAAGAGACCGAAAAAAGTTGGTCTAACAAGAAAATGTAGAGAAAGATTTTTAGAGCACTTTTTTTAATTATTTGCCGTTGTTTTAATAGCCTCCTGGTAAGCCAGATCTGTTACTCAACGTCTAAGCACTAATATATATACCACCATATGGCTGATAATGGGGAAAATGAATATTGTTTTTTGGGTAAAGCATATGCCCTGAACTCAATAGGGGGAACAATCCCATAAGAAAAACAACCGCTTTTGACAACTCAGACCACACACTGATACAAAATGAGGGAAATAAATGACTTTTGTGTTCGTATTTCCGACTAACCCAAACTTACAAAGACAGAGTTGCCTGGGTGCTTGATACATCAACACCCCCATTGTGAAATATCTTCCACATGTACCCTTAGTTATAAATAAACTGATTAATACATAACGAGATAAAAGTTTCTTTGATTATTTCTGGATAAAGCGATGTACATTTTCATGTAAGAACATCTTTTAGGAACTACATGTATTCAAAAGTTTAGAATTAACTATTTCATGCATAGTGTACAGATCTATCATAATATAAAAAATGTAGGATTATCAAGAACTGTGAATGTGTGGAAAGAGAAGGGAGTTCAATTGTAGGAAGACGAACAAGAATCAAGAAAAGAACAGATGAAAATGAAAGAAAGTACAAAGATATAAAATAATTGGTAACTTACTCAGGTCAGAATTATCATCTGCTGTACCATTGGACTGAAAAAGAGAAGAATAACATTATTAAAATCGTGCAATGTATTAAAATAATCAATTTGACTCAGAACTAATCATACAATATTGTTCTTAAATTATATAAAGGTCATGCCCTTAGGTCTCTTAGCAACTGATAATTTCTTATAACATTTTTTTTTCAACTATGTTAAATATTATTTATTTGCTTATTTATCTTCATTATTGTAAGTCATTCATTGACTTTAAAGTTGTTTTAGCTGAAACAAAGTAAAATGGGAAATAAATTCAATTATGACAAACAAATAATCAATCCATGTCTTCGGCATCGAACTACATGTAAGCCAAGGGACCTGTTAATGTGCAGACGAGAAACCATCATTACTTCAATAAATCAAATGTATTGTATTCATTTCTTTGATGGTCTTTGGTCCGAACCCCATGGAGTGCTAAGTTCTTGACAAATCCCTTCTAGGTTTGTTAAGTGATCTCAAAAGATGACCTGGTAATAAATGTAATTTGTGTCAAAGAGCGAGTCAGAATAACACTTGATATTTCTTTTTGATTCCAGCGATCTCAAGTGGTGTACCAAGCCTGAAGAGTTTCAACTACACAAGGCTTCGGAACAGATTCCAGATCAAAATTGATCTATTAGCCTATCTATGTTGGACTCTCTGTCCGATCTTGCATCATAATTTGAACACAACTCAATTGATGCCACACAAAGGCTTCGCTCATGATGCAGAAAGAATAGGGTAAGAAAAACACTTAGGAAATGTCAAAGGATCAAAGATAAAGCTAAGATGCTTTTAGACATTGTATTTTTATAAATGTATCATTGTTAGAAGAGATTTTGTTGCTGAAATCTTAATATCCTTTACTTTAAATCACACAGTTTAATGCGAAAATAATTGGTGAAGCAATCGAAGTGCATTATAAATTTTTGTTTAGTTGGGTCGATTGTTAGTGTCGTTATGTAATAATGACACAAACAAATGCTTTTGTTATATATATTGGGAGATCTAATTGTTTTATTATTATTTTTTCAGTCTTCGTATTGTGTCCTGCAAATGAAGTGCAACACATCACTATTTATTTCAACTAAAAGCATCAATGTCAATATTTAAGTATTGATCTAATGTCAATTTTTTTTAGCTTATTGTTCTCGACAAAGCAAAAATGAACACTGTGTTCCAAAGTCAGTAAGCGTAACTGGTTCAGACAAAATGAAAAGTCATGGAAACTGCTGAATAAAAGTTTATCCTTTTCTGCAATAATTGGCCTTTTGTGGAACAGGAAATAGGCCTTCAATAGTAGTGTTGGAAATTTACCCTAATTCCAGGACTAAACAACTAAAAAGCATCAGGCCCAAATTGACTTTTAGTCCATGACGAAAACTCAAGAGAATTTTAGGACTGGGGAAGGTTCCAAATTGGTAAATCGAAGCACATTGTGGGAGTGAATCAACTCATTTCTGTTTCAATCCATCAGAACAAATGTGTCAGCAGCCTTGGCCACTCTGACAAAGCCGGGGTATTTTGCATGACAATTCCCCCTGTCCCCTTCACCCATCACATGTCCTAAGAAGCATTCATGTAACGGTTGATTAGCTCCTATTTAACAATACTTCTCAGGTCTTCCCTCTAATGTGCTATTCAAATCAGATGGGTAAGCAGCTAGCAATGGAAGCTGTCCTCGCATGCAGAGGCAGACTGTTCCAAAGGCTCAATACACAATTTAATGTAATCTCAACAATAGCCAGTTGAATATGCTTCTGGAATTCCAACGGGTCCGATGCGGAGACACAGACTCGGCCATAGCCATACACAATGAGAACATTCCTTAAGACTTTATTCTATTTGGCTTCCATTAACTTCACCCACAATTCGACACAAACTTTCAGAGGTCTTAAGAAAGCCACTACCATTTTCCATTAGGCTAATATCACCAAAACAAAGTCCCACAATTGCCAGTCTGAAAAGGTCTTTTCAATTCCTTGGACAACTCTGATCCATTCAAGTTTTTAACTGCTAAAGTTATGATTGTTCACATTCTACTACACAATGGTATTCTTTGTCCATGTCAGAACAAACAAAAAATTTCAAAGCGATCACAATCCAAATTTATTCAAGTTTTTTCACAGCAGTTGAACTTAAGTAAATCTGTTTTACTAAACAAGAAAAATCTAACATTTTTTTTATAATGAAATTTATACAAGAAGGAGTTCTACTGTTTGTTTGATGGAGACTTTAAGGAGTAATTAAGGTTATATCATTTATGAGGATGTGCCTGCCCAATGGGCAAAGCCTACCATCCTTGAAGTCATTAGAAAGGAAAACAGATACAAGAAAGCAGCGAAAGCACCTGGGCTGAAGAAGCACTAGTATTAAAAGTCTGAAACATCTTGCAAGTCCTTTAAACTAATAAAAGAAGCAATTCAAAGATTAACTCTTTGCTAAAATATGTTTTTATTTATCCCATAAACTATTCAATTTATTTGGTTATATAATACAGCAAGTCTTTGGTACACATATATATAACTTTTGTAATGAAATTTCACAGAATACTATCATTTGATTAAAGCATTTATGCTTAGTATTGTAAGTCATATCAATTCCCATAAATTAAACCGATTTTTGTTTAATACATATTTATTCAATGTAATGACAACGAAAGAATTCAGCAAGCAAGGCTATTTCTCCTTCTTTCGTTGTTTTTTCTCCACATTCTTATTCTATATGCTGGGCCCAGGGGATGAGATCAATTTATTTTGTCAGTATTAGATTTAGTTCTACTACATTTTGCGAATTGTCTGATAATTGGTAGAAATATAAATGGTGTTGGGTTCATCATATAAGACACCTGTGGTCTTGGCATTAGGCAGTAAACCGGACACTAAGCTTTCTGCCTTTCTCAAGTGTATACAAGTGGAATATCTTCAAGGTGTTTGTCTGGGGTAAGGTCCAACAGATATATGGCCCCAGGGGAATAAACGGGCATCCTGATAAACAACTAGAAGACAAAGCCTCATTTGGCTCTGTAAGGTGGACACGATTGTATTAACTACTAACAGGGGTCGAGTATGTTATTACGACCCTCCACAGCTGTTTGGGCATCTGCCGCTCAACAACAAAAGGTCAAGAGCGAAAGGGGGGTAATCTAACAGACCACCGCCTTAATACACTAAACTATCATCTCTTCAACAAAACCGATTCTTGTAAATGCTTCAAGAATGTTAAAAGGTTTTAGAAAATCAGACATGGCTCCAAACGAATACAATCAGTCTGCTCTTTTAGCGTGGATAACAATATCTTTCAAATACCATGCTACATGTACATTAAATGGAATGTCCATTTAACAAGACAAGAAAGACCACCATAATGCACCAGTATTTATTTTTTTGTCCATGATAAGAAATAAGAAAGTCACAAATTAGAATTCTCAAGAGCATAACTGATTCAGGCAGAGAACTTAACTTTTCCTGAACTGATTACAGGGTTAATGTATGCCTATGAGAAACCCAGTATGTAGATAAAGACTTCAGGGATAATAACATAAAGCTTTTTAATCCACCAAATCAAAATAGGGAATACCAAAATTGAGGAATAATTAGTCACTGTCAACATTCTGTGTGATAAAGATAATGAAGAAATATGAGGATTCTGCCTGGTAATTCTGAATGTGTTGACAATGTCAAAAATTCCATAATATCACAGATAATGATGATTATAAGCGACTATAGGCTTTGGCAATTAACACTGTCTTTCACAGGACTGTAGTTTCCGCTAGATTATGCCCGTTATGACAAGCTCTCCTCTTATCTTCTGTGCTAAATGGCAACAGAATCTGTAGCTACTTTATACGTCTTATTTAAAAATCGGTTCTCGAACTTTTGCCAATAATTATACATGGGGCAGCACTGATAACAAAGTGGTAATAACACAACTCGTTATTGGGTTTACAAGAAAGCTGACACGATGAGAACGAGAGCAGTGTGTAACAAGGCAATAGACAGCTGATCAAATTCCGGATTAACTAATACCAACAAATCATTGTTATCTTAACCCAATAAGTTCTTATCATCTGTATTTATAATAGAAATTCCAACTACTGGTTGATAAGACCGAGAAATGTTATAAAATTTCTCACTGATCTGATGCGTCTACCAGTGTATTCACAATATCATTAAGATATACAAATGAGAGCAGAGCAGATCACATCATGAGATGGCGAGTACCCGGTTTATGAATATAGAACCAAAATACACCCAATCACACACTGTGTTCAATGAAATACAAATTCCAAAACTTCTAATTGTAAATTAAAGATTACGGATGGTTTTGTTAGATTGGGGTTAAATGCTGTACTTAGGATTTGTTCACTCTTGTCACAGTGAGTCAGCTCAATGGATGAAGGAAACCATAGTAACGACAGACAATAAAAGGGCACAAACAAATAAAGCGTCGCAGCAGGGGGGCAGTGTTGACCAACTGAACAGTAATTTACAATTAGCACAATCATAAAATGTCAAGTTTCTTGCTATGCTGGAAAATTCAAATTCCTCCAGAAATAAATATAGACAACATTGCTACGCTCCAAACAAAAATGAGTTGTCTTGCCTTGTTCTGGAACAAAACTTTCTAAATGTTAACAAAAATATAAAATTTAATAATGTTAATTGGTTTTAGAGCAAGGTCAATTTTTAAAGTCGTGGTTTGCTTTATACTGGAACAAAACTTTCTAATTGTTCACAAAAATATGAAACTGGATAAAGATAATTTTTTTTTTAGGGCAAAGTCTATTTCTGTAGTCTTAAGAAAAGTGTCTACAGGTAGTTGTAAACATCCAACCTTCCTCGTAAATCTAAAGCTCCGGTATTACAGTCTAGAATTCCCATGGTGCCTACGGGATCTTAAAACTACGACTAAATGGTGCAGAAACTACCTGCATACCGGTTGGCACATGTGCTTGCCATCAAATCTGACGTCCGTAAATTTTTTCGACAACAAAAGCAGGGGCCTTGTGTTGCTGCCTGTCAAGTTAGGCATCAGCAAGTCAAATTTTCTGATAATGTGTGTGAGAAGGGGCTATACATAAAATCTTAGCGCTTTCAAGGATTATATAATCTCACGAAGAATCTACTGTGAGAAACTTCATTGAGAAACTGTTTTGCCGGCAGTCACAGGAAAAACAGCTACATGTAGGCGTTGTATTCAGTGCTTTCTGGAAGTTACAAGGTCTCTGCTGGCAAAACTTATGAACGATGTCTGTTTTTACTACATCTAACGGCATGCTATCCAAAAAGATGAAAAACACTCTCACAGCTTACGCAATGTTACATTTATAGACATAATACATAGTTCAAAAAGTAACTTTATATTGTAGAAAGATTTTTTGCTTTGATTTTCAGCAAGCTTTATGGCAGTTACATGTATAGCAGTTATGATAGCTGCAACATTTTAACAAAAGGATGTCTTTGAACATATTTCGTTAAGATTTTGAAATATATTTTAACAGTCAATAGCAGAAAATAAACCAAATACCTGGCTGATTGGGCAATACTTTTGTTAGCTTTCTAACTTTTATTATTGATTTATTGATCATCAATTATATGATGGCCCTGTACTTTAATAGTGCAATGCAACATTAACACAACCATATAAAATGTTTAATGTTTCACTCTATTTTAAAATGAATGTTCCACCTATGCTTTGTAAAGAGAGTGAGACTGCTGTACATAAACTGCTCGTATCAAGGCTTCTGTGTGAGAATTAATACTCCAGACTATGTATTTCTACAACATATACGATTTTAGTTAACGTCAGGAAATGATTTCTTGACTTTGCTTTATTTATATTAATAATAATCATAACACAAATTTGTTTCTTTTTTAAATTTATATATATTTTGAATACATGAAGAGAGAAAAATTTGCTTGCCTCCACCGGGATTCGAACCCGGGACCTTTGGGTTACAGGCCTATTTATATATATTTTGAATAAATGAAGAGAGAAAAATTTTATATATATATATATATTTCTAACAGTTTTTTAAATTATTTTATTTATTAGAAGAATGCAATAGACACATGTGGTAAACACTAATCGGCATGGTCCAATATTTCCACCTGTCTTCAACCAGTAATTATCTCAGCTACAGTTTTCCTGTGATTATTGCCATACATTGACATTTTTGACATACTTTTTCATCAGACAGAACCACCTGTCTGTGAGTGTAAGTCTAACCATAAGGTAAATATTCTACTATTTATTTCTATATTTCAAACACAGTTATCTCAGCATTTTTGCCATTATATTGATTCAGGTTTTACACCATATGTATGGTTATTTCACTCGTGTTACGGCAAGTCAGCCCAATGGGGAAAAAGAAATC
>JAQQZZ010000004.1:366499-409340 GCA_030265115.1 Mopalia vespertina
TTTTGATGCCCCTTAACTATGAGTACACAACTGCAGCAGGAAGCTTAGATAATACTGTACTTCACTCAAATGACAAGTGAGGGGGGGGCTGGCAAAATACTCAACCGGGTCACAATAGACCTATGTAATCCCACCAATATATTTCACCCAGTCAAATGTATCTAGACACCAGTCATCAAAAGTGACAATATACTCACACTTGTGCAACCTAATTATCACTGAGTATTCTTGCTTGGTGTAATAAAGCAATACATTTGTTTTCAATTTATTTTCTTCTGGGTATTTACAGTATGTTAAACTGTGGAGAGGATTGTTTGGCAGTAAACAGCTTGGTCATGTCACATATGGTCGCAACAATGGCTTGCAGTCAGGAATGTCCAAATATGTTTGTGAAGTGTTTTAGAGGAGCTTGCAGGGATTATGGGGCAGGGAAATCCAGTGTTTTACCTCTCGCGTGCCTTCATCCTCCGGCAAATATATTGTAATGGAAGAAAATCTGCAACAGTTTACTTACTGTCCTTCCTAATTTTCGCTTTGAAGTTTTTCCTTTTTTTCTTTCTCTGTTATTCAAGAAAAACACCACTTTTCTTGAATCACAACATGTTAAAGTTAACTTATCTGGTTTAAACATTTTTTTGAATATCAACAGTATTCATTATATTTCTTGAAGAATTTTAACTAAATTCAAAACCTACTAACTAAGTAACTCAAGCTCATTGGGAAAAGAGAGCTTAAAAGAGGTAGAAACGATATACAGTAAACATCTAGTGAGAACAGAAAGATAGATACTGTTGTGTTAAGATAGTTACTGGCTATCTAGTAACTAAAGGGGCAAGAGTACAAGTGAAGGGTTTAGAAGAGTGATAGTAGAGATTGCTCTTTGGAGGTATGTTTTTACACTTTATGGCCGGATGTCTTTGAATCTGGCTTTATATATCCACTCACACTGTCATCTTTGATATGATTTAACATTGATTTCATCAGGCCCTTGTCTGGCTTTCTACTAACTCCTGGTAAAGCTGATAACACTTAAAGACAAGGCACGTGTGTGCTGTATTTGTTACGCTAATTGTCATTGGCAGACAAGGATTAGTAAGGAGCCAATGGGGGGAGAGCTTATGTTACAGTTAGAAAGTGTGGAGAATTTATTTTAATACCAATAATTGCCAGTGGCAGACAAGGATTATGAAAGAGCCAATAGATAAAAGCTTTACATTTCAATTGAGAGATAATTATGTAGATGGACTATGTATATAACATTATCACTCCAGTATAAATATTTTTATCATTCACGTGCTGTTCTTTTAAAGTATTTTCATTCCTATATTTTTTAAGAACCATCGTAATGAAATTGAAAATGATTTAATACAATATTTTTAATGTGATGAACATGAAACTGTCAATAAAACTATGACAAAGTCACTAAAGGAATTAAACATATATTTCTGATAACATGAACTGTTTTTAACATCTTAAAATTTTTCACTTGGATTAGGTGTAGGAGTATCTGAGGATGTATTTATTTTGGACAGCTGCCCAAATCTAACGCAGAGATGGGAGACGAAATGTTATCTCAATTAAGTGAGCTGTCATAATCGCACAGCCATTGTAGTTTGACAAACGTGGAAAAAAAAAAATTCTGCGAGAAGGAAAAAAAATAATTATGGCTGGTATGAAAACAAATGTCTGTAATGGCAAGTCTGATCGGGATAATTATCTGTCTAAAACGGAGAACAGATTTCGACGAGTTTTTGGCACTTCTAGAATTGCTCGTCCAACCAGCTGTCTGCTAAGCCATGTAAAAATAATCCCTTTTAATGAAAACTTGAGTATCCTGCCAATAATGTAAAATTAAAAATCTGCAAAAAGGTCATATGGGAAAATATTGTATAAGGCGAATAAAAGATTGAATGACAGTATTATAGCTGTGAAGCTGTAAGTAACATAGCATTTACCACAATAAATACTTGTATCCTATATACAAAAAAGTAAGAAAAATGTGTGGTTTTTAAATAATTATGTCAATTTTTTTATAGGGTTTAAAAGAGAAAAAATAAATGAGCAGTTAAATGTCTCACCTTCATTGCTGATTACGAATTGAATGTAACGGTAAAATCAAGGTAAAAACACTATTCCATTCCATTTCACATATATTTTTACCGGGAACCAATAATCAAGAGCGTAACGACCTAACTGTCCAACTAAGAATAATTCTCTGTCCTTTCCACATCATATCAAATAACCTTGTTAAATATGTACTTGACATGTCGCCACCCTTCACCCACACAAACAGCAGTACTTGGCATGTTACAAACCCACAGTATAGTACCATTCAGCTTTTTATACATTTCATGTACATCAAACTTGAACAATAATGTGACACCAGTTTACTCAGAACATATTATTTTGATTTAACGTCAGAACCAATTAATTAAGGCCATCATCGTTACGCCCGAGCAAGTGCTTAAAAAAACTGAGTCAAAACGATGAGGTCTTCACTACTTGGACTTATGCTTGTTTATATTTGTTGGTTTGATTGGAGTTTAAGGGCATATTTAAGGCTATTTCACTGATGGGTGCTTGGACTTATGCTTGTTTGCTAAGGTGTTTATTGTATTTGTTGGTTTGACTGGAGTTTTAGGGCATATTTAATGATATTTCATGGATGGGTGGTGTGCTAGGAATCTACTCTCCTAAAAAAAACGTAAGTGCAAAAAAAAAAAAACAACAAAAAACCCCCACTGATAACGGCAGTTGAATCCGTTTATTAAAGAGAAAACTGACTTCACTATCAAAAACATCAAAGAGAATTCTCAAGTCAATAGGCAGGAGGCTTCTAAAATCTATTAAATCTCACACATTACATATATATATGTATTTGGTGATATCTTTCCTGACATGCTAGATTTTAACGCTGATTTTCTCAACTACATCCTTCCGTTCCACTTGATCCTGAGGTTTATTTCAAGGACAAATAGGATTTTGTGAATGAAAATTTAACATTTTACCAAGTAAAGATAGAAAGAAATAAGTCAAGACCATATAGTGACTCAAACGAAGATCCTGATCACTAAAATAGAATTTTAGAATAAAAGAACTAGAATAAAATTTCTTAGCTCGTAGTTTGATTCAATTTATTGATTTTTAACGCCTTACTTAATAAGGGCATTTCACTTATATGATGGCAGTGTATTTCCAAAGTTAACACCACAACAATAATGTGAAGTGTTAAAACATACCCGCATATGTCCAAAAATATCTTAGCTATAAAATCATTAAATCAAGTATTAAAGTCATCTTTAAGACTTTGTTACTAGGGGTCTTGTGCTCATTAGACCCCTGGGTGGGTAAAAACACCCGTCAAAAATGGACATTGGCAGGTTTTTTTTAACCCCTCGATACATAAACGCTCTGTTGGAAATGTATTGTTTCTCTGTAGCTGACAGAATAAATATAGTTCAACTATACTGCCCTTGACCAAAGGGCCCTAGCTCTAAGTAATAAATTTCAACATTGGAGTCAAATCAAAGGAAAGCAAGGTTGGGATATTAAAACAATTGGCTTATTCTAAAGAATTGATAGTTTGACTTTTATTTTCCAAGTAATTATCAGCAGAATTTGACAAATGACTTGCCTTCACTAGCACTCGACCAGCAGATTAGTTAATCTACTACAGATAGTTCAATTTCTTACCTTTTGTGTGTGAAGACTTTGTTTAAGACTCTGAAGATGTGCAATTAGGGCACCAAGTCGCTGGTCTTTGTCGGTGACACTGAGTTCGTCAGCATTTAATACCGCTTGGACACCTTCCATCATGTTCGTTTCAGGAACAACTGCAGGAGCAAGATGGCTTCTGGCCAACATGTTCAAATTTTCAGTTTCCTGCATGTCACTTGGTTTAGCAGCTAGTTTTCTGAGAACACTTTCCATAGACTTTCTTTGCAGCCCGAAGGTGGGCTTTGTTGTGGAGATTATATGGTTATTATTGTTAATATTATAGGTATCAATATGAGGAAAATGAGAGACGAAAGCTTTGTTGTTGTTGTTATTGCTATGAATATCGTTATCAGACTCAGATTCGGAGTCTCGTTTCACACTTTGTAGAATGCGTTGTTTCTTGCTCCTTGGACGGTCGGAGCTGGGGCTTCCTGCCGCAGAGTCAGAGTCCAGAGATTCGCAATCAGACTTTTCTGTCTTCGTCACGATACGGAGGGGGATCTGTGAATCGCTGTCTCCGTCACTCTCACAATTACTGGTCTCTCCGTCAATTTTACAGTGTAGGTTATTTCCCTCGAAACCGAGTTCGTCTTTTGTCAGCTTTGTTGGTGTATTTTTCCGCTTAGAAGACATATCCCTGAAACAAAACAAAAGGGAAAATGGACTGTTAGCGCTTGGATGAAGTTGGCTTGATTAATAATACATTATTGATAAGCAACACCCAGTGGGAGATGAGACCTGTGTTTGCTATTGCTTATTCAGTTAACAATACCACTTGAACATAACCTTAAGTACAATAGCTACCCTAAGGGTTCACAAGTATAGTCGATAGCTGCTGTGTTTTTTGTTGCCATGACAATACAAGCATAAAATATACAGACAAAAAAGAAACTTTCTTCTTGGTGTAAACAGAGTCACAATTACCTCAAGTCAAAAGCTCGGAACAAAGATAAGGTATATCAAACAGAGTCGAGAAAATAAAATAAAAGAGTTGAGACAGTGTTTGTCATGGAACACAAAAGCTGTGAACAGACTTAACTGGGAGAACAGAGACGTTAATAAAAAATGCAAGGGCTTGACAATGGCTCTGTTATAGGGGACTTAAGAGGCTTGAAACCGATGTGAACAACAGTGTGACGCTTCACTGAAAACAGTCTCAAATTAATTATCTACACATATTCACAAGTCTGCATACCAGGCAAGAGGATCAAGTTTTTCAATCAAGCCTGTCTATCTCATCGCCTCTGTGATTTCTGATCAGTTTACCAATCAACCAGCGACTAGAGTGACGAACAGAAGGACAGGGTGTATCAGTGGTCGGGGTGATCTGAAGCCGTCAATATAGTCGATAAGCCATCCGAACACGAGAACCTTTTCTGCCGAACTGATCAATAATTGATGGGAAGGCTATCAAACAAAACATCTCCATCAACGCATATTCTCTGACAATTCCCCAAAGGCCTTTACAATTTGTTGTCAGTAAGGACAAAA
This sequence comes from Mopalia vespertina, assembly GCA_030265115.1. Taxonomy (NCBI): domain Eukaryota; kingdom Metazoa; phylum Mollusca; class Polyplacophora; order Chitonida; family Mopaliidae; genus Mopalia; species Mopalia vespertina. The sequence goes on from JAQQZZ010000004.1 coordinate 371,708, forward strand.
AATATACAACATCAAATGATGTAAAATATTTACAAGTTACTTCCATAGTTTTCACCTGAGTTAAATGGTAAACAGGTAAACAATGACTGTAGGAAAGGTACACATTGACAAGACTTCATGTAATTTATTACATTATTGGCCAATGAACTTCTCAATTATTTCCAATAGTTTCAATAAAAGAAGTTAATGATGCAACATTTTAAAAAAACAGAATATTGTTTGAATTCATATTTTTAATTGGTTAAGAATAAAACTAATTCTAACATAAACCTCAACAATACAGGTGTCCATTGTTACTTGCAAAAACCTATTCAGAAAATGATTGATTTGTTATATATGTTTTAACACACAATAATATATAGGACATCAATGAAAGAATGAGAAAAGTGTATGAGTAAAACATAGATCAATTCATGGATTTCCCTGGGGACAAATTTGATAAAAATCAGTTGGCCAACAATATAGTCCTTCAGGTGTTCCAGTTCCGGCTGAGTGGTCCTGTCCGAAAACGCCCAAATTTCAAAATAACACAATAGTCTATAGACCAAGAACTCGATCAATATACTGTTTGTATCAATAACAATGAGGGCACTTAAGAGACGCTACTGGCCTACAATAGATCATCATGGTAAAACAGTAGCCTTTTTCGCACCACAAACCTATTGAAAAATCCATTTTCTGGCACGCCTAAGTGGCTGTCTGCATATTTATTGACTATATAACACAATGGTGGCCTCACGAACAAAAGGTATTTGTATGCTAAACAGGCAGTTTAAGGACAAAAGACCAAGTATCTAAAGTCACACAACTCCATCTATGTATACTTGCAGGTAGGTAAAATGTAATTAATAAATATTAATGATGGCATTTCAATGACCCTTGTACAGTTCCCCTGATCAATCAGACGTGAATTATTGAGTTGTAAAAAGGAGGAGGATGGCAGACAAATAAACCAATACAATGAATCTCACAGCAAGCTGCGAAACAAAAGACCAGAGCATATATACCTGATATCAAAAGATAAAAAAACTGCCCTCAAACTGAAGTTAAATAGACACATTGTCTTATAAAGTCTTACTTATAAAAAAAATAGACTCAGAAATCTATAAAGTTTAAGTTCATTTCATAAAGCAAAAAATCAATTAAATTGTTAAAAAGTTAAATTGATTGACTGATTGGTGTTTTACACCATGTTTAAGGGTAATTCACTTATATGATAGTGTTGTATTTCAACAATAATTAATACTAGCACAACAAAGATGTGAAGTGTTTTCATAATGCTGGAACATTAATTTTCCTACAGTGCTAAGTAAAGACATCATTGCCATTATTCAAACAAACTGCCCTTAGCCAATTTATCTACTGAGTACATAGATCAAATAAGATAAGAAAGGAAAATAAACATATCCTTCAAACGGTGCCATCTTTATGAAGTAAAAATTATTGACAATTTGACAAAAGCAGGAATAATCTAACATTTGGGAATATGAGGGGTTGTTTTTTGACAGGAAAGAAGTGATTATTGTTGTCAGATGTAGTTTACCGGCTAACCATCACTTTCCTGTCCTATCCTATTGAGATGATATTTTGCTCGTTCTAAAGAGGACCCATGACAATACTAATGTCAAAAAAAGATATAATCTCATGAGAGTCTAGTTCTTTTGTTTAAAGCACCCCTTTTAACCTGTCAAGTGGTGTCATCTTCAACTCAACAGAGACCGGCAATAGGAACTCACTCGTATATCAAGGAGCTAAAGAATTACTGCTTACAAGGTCAATATTTTTATTCAACAGGTGTTAAAAAGTCCTACTTTTTGTTTTTCATTACAGGAGGGCATTGTTTTATCAATGTTGGTGGGAAAGCAAGACGAAACCCAGTCGTCTTGGCCTCTAGATATAAGCAATCATCAATACGCAATGCAATTTGTAAGGGTCATGCTGAAGATAAACCACTGGATTGGTGTTAATCACAGTGCCCAGGGCAATAAATTTACCTTATATGACATAGTGTGATCAGAGGGAGCCTCCTGACCTGTTGCCTGGGTGCTTTCATAGCTAAGGAGCAACAAAAAGCTGATCTGTTTATGATGTCTTTTACTCTTTTTAATGCATCTTGTGATTTTTCTGTCTTGTCATTGATGCAGATGGTGGTCAGTGACATAGATGTTGGTTTCCTTTACCCATTGGGCTAGCATGTACTCATGCGAGTGAAATAGCCTTAAGTACGGTGCTAAAACCTAAAGAAACAAGCTAAGCCAAAGAGTAAACAGCAACACAACCATAATGTGAAAAGTCTCTGTTGGACTATACTGTTTCTCAAAAGCTGAAGGCATGGCGGCAATGTCCTTAGCCAGACAGATCTAGTACAATTGTACCAAAATGGTGATAAGTTAGCTTATGTTATTTTGAAAGATTCTGGGTACAGAAATAAATCCAGGGTATTCAAGGTTTGATTTTGGGTAAACAAAAGTAACTGTAACTGACCTAGGCCAGGAGATATTGTCCAGCATTTGACTAACATACAGCTAGGCTACCCAGTAAATATTTAACACCTCCCTGACACATTGGAAACATCTACCCAAGTTCTGTATACTAAATCAGTAAATATCGGTTGAAAGCTGAACTAGAATTAAAACAGAATTTCCTTAAAGTGTGTTGGTGATTGATTGATTAGAAAGTGATTAAACTAGTTGCAATTATTATTGAGTCGAAGTAAATATACTTTTGAGCATTCCTCATTGGCGTTATAATTTAAATGATAATTTCAGACCTTTTAAAGATTATGTGTAAAAATTAAATTATCTGTTGTTACTTGAATATTTAGCCCAATATAATTTATTCAGAATTTCAACTATATTTAAATTTATATCATAATATAAACAAATAACAATGAGAAATAAAACATTTAAAAATGGTAGCAAAAAATATAAAAAAATAAAAATAGACAGAGAAAGGAGTGATGGGGGCAGGGAGCTAGAACTCTGTTACATGTCATGATAAAGTCATGTACATGTAATTCATACTTTTAGAAGACTTTCCTCAGTTTCACTAGACAGGGGTGAAAAGGGCTATTCCACCCAGTTAAAAACAGACATAAAACCCGAATTGTGAAAAGACAAATGCCTGAAGAGTTAAGATAAGCTTGATAAGGTGTGGTTTTAAATAGCGTGGGTGCTGCCAAGTCAGAGGGAAGTCAACCATGACTAAATAGAGAAGCTTCTCTATTTTCACTGGCCACATCTGATAGCTCTGGCAATACATACAGTCAAGATCAAGAGATTATGTCTGAATAAATGAAACTTTGTTTTCTTATTTTTTTTAAATTTTAAAGAAACAAAAAAGGTAAATGGAAAGGGCTACAATTTCAGTTCTAAATCATAATGTTATATATACACAATTATGGTTTTCAATTTTCAAAAAAATATATTTTGAAATTGCATATTTTATGTTTTAGTCGAGTTTCTTTTCTTGATATATAAAAGTGAGTGATGGTTAAAGAGCTTGGAAAATCAACAAAAAAGAAAAGAAAAACAAAACTTACAGGTAGAATTTAAATCTACCTCTCTCTAGTAGAGGAATCAAAAGGTACAATGATTTTAAGAAATGAAAAGTATAACACTCCTCAATTAACCATTGTTTGGAATTGTAAGAGTTCCTGTTGTCAAAAATTGGCAAGAGGGCATCATGTCTAATTGGGGGAAACTGATCTGGACAGCATTGTGTTCCGCTTCGTTGCCGAACCTGCCACTTTTCATAATATAGCACTGATCAGACGAAATAACACACATTTTTTTCTCACCGTCAAACTAACTAGTATTTACTCTAAAACCCTTCTACTTTGTAAAATGCCCTGAATACCAAGCTCCACATTTTGTGGTAGGAGTTACAAGCCAAGGACAAATGTCTACCAGCACAATAGGGATGTACCAGAGCAACAAATTTCTCATATCACTCATATTTCAGAAAGACACTTCTTGAAAAAACACAGGCAAGTCAATTTGACTTTAAAGAAAGTTTAGATTTTGACAAGTAGAAATGCTTTTTTAGAAGAATGCACTCATTATTACAATTTTTATGATGAAACAATTGTTTTGTGCATAATAAAAGACAACACTAAAAACAGCCAAATGTATTGGTTTACTCCCGAAACAAATATACCACTGATATACCACAGATGATAATTTACAACAGTTCATTTCTTTTAACATAAAAAACAACTTTCTGCATTATGGATCTCTTCTTTCTAAAAGAAATTTTGTTACTGTTAGTACTGCAGTGTATTTGAAAGTTAAAAGTTAAACTACAAACTTTCCTTGAACCCAAAACAAACTTTAACATCCAGAATTTGGGAAAAAAAATAAACAATTTACTAGATTAAACTCAGAAAAGATACTGTACTTAATCTGCATTTGACTACTTACATGTACCGAGGGACCTGTTTGGAAAATAAACTTTTGTTACAAAAATAAACAGAATTAGTGAAGTCCCTAGATAGTGACTAGAAGCTAAGTCTTGTCATCTCTTGTTAAGTCTGCCATTGTGAAGGGGCTTAAATAGATGATAAAACCTTCATCACAAGGGGTCTGGCAGACATAAAACAATCCTTCTTGCTGATAGCCAATCAGATGTTGTTGTGACTTAAGATAACCTAACTTAAACCAATCACAGGGCCCCATCGAGGTACTAATGGCTGACACATTCAGGCTACTGTTCTTAGAGGAAGACCAAAATTCACATTGTCAGATTGAGAAATAAGAAAACAATTGACAACACTAGCTCAGTTTGAATTAATTCTTTAAGGTAAATAGCCCTTTGGATAAGTGGTGTGTTTACGGTATATTTATGCTGCCTGATGCTGAAGAATTAAAATGTTCAAACCGAGTATAAATACATAGCGATTCACATCCCTCATATTGCCTACTACCCTTCAACCAAAGTGCTAAACATGAAATAATCAATCAATGAATATACACGGACAGACTCGTGCATTTTCTTGAAGCTTAGTTAAAAATGTATCTCTAAACTGTTTAATCTGCTTGCTTGAAATTATAAAATCACCGACACAAATCCTCAAAATGCCAACACTCCTTCAACCAGTTTAATTTACAGTTATATTGAGATCGCGAATGCCGAACAAGGCAAATAACAATACCTTTTAAACATGGAATCAGGAACTTATAGCCTCAATAAAGAGCTTTTCAAAAGTACATTACTAAGAGTTTCTTGTGACCTGAGTTGATTAATGTATCCACTTTGCAACATTGATTTTTGGGTAAACAATAACTTTAGAGTGACTTATAGAACAATTTCATTAGCACTGCTTTTAGTGCTTAACAATAGCTATTGTGATGATTTATTCAATTTTCCAACACAACGAGTTCCAGTAGACTTGGCTGTCATAAGTTAAGTTAGCTTCACAAGAGCTACTCCGCTCAGATAGTAATGTGGTATTGATCCTTCAGATTTGATAACTGAAATAACATTGTAATAGGTTTACAATGGGCTACCGTAACTATCTACAATAGGTGTTATGTTGATGCCGCTACACTTAATCTGATGAAAGCTATAAGACTTAAAAGAGAGTATAAAATAAAGTAAAGAATCTAGTAAAGACGATCGAATAGAGTTAAAACAACGGTCTAATAATAAAGACAATAATTTCTTAAATCAAGCCATCTTCTGCTCTAATTAAAATGAACAATATTCTGTGTCTAAAAAATGGCTTCACTTAACTTTTCCTGTATTTATTTATATGAGTTTCTCATTATCACTATCATCCAAACAATTATCTTTACATTTAACACACAAATCTAAACATTTTGAAATACATGAAGTATTTAAAACAATCCATAATTTATTTAATTATAAAACGGTAAATGAATTGTTAGTGTTATTTCATAGCTTTGCTCTGTGTAGTCTTTTTCCAGAATAATAATCCCTTTGGGTATGTTTTCTTACAGGAAAGAGGGAAATGTATACAGACAATAAAAGTTAATTCTACACACATGGTTTCTAGTTTCTAATTTCCTACTGTTGTATCAGGCTTTAATAGAAGACATATGTGCCAGTTGAATTTCTTGGCAAAACAAGGGGGCCTTAAGTTAGTTCCATGAAAGTTCTTGGACAAGCGGCGCTATTGGCTGGTTCTCTTGATGCCAGCCCCCACACAATTAATACAAAGAATACCAGTCAGAAAGCTTCAGTTAACTGACAGGGTGAACTTGAGTGCAAAACTCAGTTTCCAAAAAGATTTTATCTGACAGCAAAAGCTTAGATTTAATTTTCCATGCATGAAACAGGGTCACATTAATTTAAACAGTTAAAGAAATAAATCATGAATTTAAAAAAAAAGTGGACTTTTTTTCTTGTACACAACAACCATCACATGAAGTAAACATACACTGGAGAAAAATTGGCACTATTGAATATTTTCAATGAAAAGATAAAAACAATCTTAAGTTAGCATCACTAGAATGCCGGAGATGAATTTGAAAGAAGTAAAGTATGAAGGAAAAGAAACCAACAACAGAATTTGACATATTGACAAGTTCTGAGATAAGCAAAAGGACATAGTAACACTGGTTTAACCATCAGATTACAAGATGAAGTGTGCGCTAAAGTCAACGTGCTCTTTTAGAGAAGTATATATAAATACATATGAACTGCTTGCTACTTTGCCAGATTCTAAAATAAATATAAACTCAGGAATGGTTTAAAGCTTCAAATGACAATTTGATACATATGGGGAATTGAAACAAGCAAAGACCTACTAGAGAATCTACTTTGTAGTAGCACAGACAGCTGAATAAATCTAACAGAATTTATTTATTTTCTCAAAGTTTACAAATTTTCAGCAGTTCATCATTTAAACTAAGCCAAGTGGTGAAGTAAAGGAAAGTTCAGTGAGGTTGCAGAACCAGGAAAAAAAAATTGAAAAAGATATCTCGCTAGCAAGGTCAAAATGAAAACAGAAAAAAAATGATGGCACATTAACCTATTGCTGAGAAAGTCGCATAGTTGAAAACTTATACATACCAAGATCCTGTAAGTTCTTACTCCAGTAAAAGAAACAGAACGTCAAAACGTTCCTAATGGCTCAGAAGAGATTGCTAACCCAACGTGTCAGCCTTTAACTCAGGAATTTAAACAAAATCCTCAGATAAACCACAAAGCGATTACAATCCAAGTCAATGGGGGTAGACAGTCATAGAAAGTCCAAAGAAATACTCAACAAACAGAAAACTTTTCCTAGTCAGTTTGCCTCCAGTTCAACATTTTCTCGGTTATTCTGATTAGGACATCAATCAATTCAAGATTTAGGAAGTAGATGCTGAATAAATTCAGATCTTGTTCCCACAATTTGAAAATGTGTGAATCAGTTAAATGTTAAAGAATGGAAAAGACTTGATCATGTGAAAGTCTGAAGAGTTGGAGCTTTGTCAGCGAACAGGTTACAGGGAAGGATGCACAATGCAGTAACTTCAGCGATACAGTGGTAGATGTCGAAGCACCAAGAGGGGGGAAGCAGCTTCTGACAGTGCCTGGGTGGGGTTTTGTTACTTTACAATGCCCCTGTGGTAGAAGGGTCTGTGATCCAGGAGTCTAGTCTCTGACTGATGATGGACGTACCCCTCACAATGGCTGTATATCTGAGCAGCAGTCAACGCTTACCACTGATCCACTGGGCATCTGTGTTTGTCCACTCCTACTCCACAATAAGATGCCAGCAGGACCATTAACTAAGTTTCAGACTTGAAGGGTGGAAGACTATAGGTGTTGTTAAAGAGCTCTACACATGACTGGACTGGAGATAACATATACAATATACATATAATACTAGAGACGATCAGGCCTAGAGAATTCAATACTAACGATTTAAAGTTTGAAACAATGAACGATGAACTACTGTTCTCGCCAATGAACAGTATATATCAACTTAAATACAAAACACAACTTAACAATAAAGAATAGACAACATACATAACAATGCATGAGACTGCAGAACAGACCGACTCCATGAACATACAATACACACGAGTACAAGAGCTTGCAGAACAAACAAGTCCGGAAAGCAGACAGGCAATGGCAGCAGTTCTGACAGTAGCCTCTGAAAAACTGTTATTCATACAGCTTATTAAAACAAAGAGAAAGAGTGGCAGGGAAAGATGGGGTTTTCGATTACAGCCAGGCTTATTCATTTGTTTCCAGACCTTCAAACAGATGGACTTAAGAAAAACTGTACCCCATGCCGCTCCCTACCCCCCTTCACCTTACTGTATCTATTCACCCCCTCCCCTCTTCACACACATAAGGTATCTGTTAGAAAGGGAAAATAATTTACTTACATTCAGCAGGAGTAAGGGAATTCCTAGAACAGTAGGGGTAACAAAACAACTCCCTCTAAGTATTTCACAATATACATAGAAACTCCAGATACCCTGTAGGTAGACCTGATCTTTAGAACTTTGACACCTTTGGAACTTAGACTCGTTATATGTAGTTGATAAAAGGTATTATGAGGTTAACCATGTAATAACTTTCTATAAATAATTACTGTTTTAAAAAGTGGGTTTCACATAGTATCACAAAGAGAAGATGTGACAAGTTTTATTAGCTAACAAAAATTAAAAAGATTAGCTAACAAAAGTACAATGATTCGGGTGAAGTCTCATTTAGTTAACCCAGATTTTTTTATTGAAACAAAAATTTCAGAAAATCAAAACTATGCATAAGTTATTGAAAACGTCAACTGTAACAAATAAATAACAGTGTACAAGTAAATTGCAAAATATTTGAAAAATGTATCAAATTCAAATCTTTTACAGTAATGGCTAATTTTATTGCGCTGGAATTCAGAGTGGGGGAAATGTAGTGATAAACAATGTAGTGATATTCTCATCAGCTGGAGTATGGGCTTATCTTCCTGAGCACACAATAGTAAATGAAATTGCTCCAGTGTGTTTCAAAACCAGTGAAGATAATGGAAGGGTCCCTAATCTGACAAAATGTTATCGGTGTTTCAAACTAGGATGGTCTCTGGTATCACAGCGGTGTGCCGTCAGCGGACCAATTCCAGCTTTAAATCGTAAAAAAACACAAAAGCTTCTCAGCAGAAAGCTTCGAAAGACTCAGCGGACGAAGTAAGAATCGAAATCAATAGGACAACAAATCGTGAATTTTTCGCTGAGTATCTGTCAGTGTGTGTCATCGTCTTAACAATAAGAAGCCTTGTTCCAAAGCTTTCGTCAATATATTGATGCTACACTGATAGCATTGTAATGTTGGCGGAAATTGCATGAAAAAGCGAGATCTTCACACAATTATAGATTTTCACACTGTCCATCATCACCATCATAGACTGACTAGAAACTGAAAAAATTCAGCCCGCTTAAACAGTAGAGAAAAATAACCCCCACAAAAGCTTCCAGCAACACAATCGTCCCAACAAAATAACATCTTGATCAAATAGATTGTATCATTTCATCGGCAGAGGATAAATTTCAACAAGAAAAAGATTGATATGGTTTGGTTTGAATGCAAGGGAACAAAAAATGTTCCAGAATTTATCTTATAATAGCCTTATACATTTTTAAAAAAAAATCTTATTCAAATTATCTGGAAATAGCTCTTATCAAATGCATGTACTATATTTTATTAAAGTAATCTGCAAAGCATGATTAAAAAATTCAAAATGAAACAAAAGATTAATTCCCTAACTCATTCCAAATCCTCTTGAACCTGTCAGGTAAAATCACTGGCATATGTTTCTTTTTAATCTGGCTCTTTTTTAAGACAAATGTTGAATAGGTCAAAACAGAATCGCCCTGAAAATAATCTGGCCAATTTGTCTTTGGTTTACCCAGAATAATTAGTAAAAGTTCAACAATTTGCTTATTTTTCTAATTAGAGAAGAACTCTTTTTGGACAGATTGTTTTACTAAGGACTTGTTAGAATGACAGTTAGAAGAACAGTTTGCTGAAGGCCTGTGAAAGAGTTAGCCAATGGGTATGCTTGGAAAGTTTGAAGGAGGGACTTGAGAAGGGAGAGACATGTTTCTATGGCACCCAGAATGGTAGATGTCAGTATCATACTGTCGACTACATATGGCCGCAAGATGTTCTTACTTTGAACAGGTGATAGGGCAAAAACTGAAGGTTTATCAGAAATCAATCTTACACTGTTTCCAAAGCCATTAGCCATGCGAGGAAACAAAACAAGAGTTCATTGGTCGCACCTGTGAGACACATCCTCGCCATAGTGTTAACCAGGTCTACCTGCTTGACACCTTAAAGGTTTACCTCATATTTAATCAGGTACTTAGCCAACTCCTGTTTAAAACTTTAGATAATTTAACATCCTTAAGAACATAGAACATAGATGTGTAACAATATCTTTGTAAGGTTTTATAAGCTTTGTTCAGGTTATTTTGATATGTGCCACCTTTATTTTTAAGAGTAACATTTAATTTTACTGTTAATCATTACAAATGTTTACAATTTTTTGTACATTAAATTAATACAAAATAATTCCTCCCACATTAAGTTTTGTATTCAATAATATACAATTATATATATTCAAACGCATAGGCTTTTTCCAGATTGCCTTTGGAATAAAAAGAACTTGGAATTCTTGAAAACAGTGTTCTATTCTAGCCTCTTTAACATACCTCTGGACCTCTTTACTTGCTTCTGTATATTACTATCTATTATTGCTTCCAAAAATAAAGTCACTAAAAGACAAAAGAGGCTCAAAAATAGAACAAGACTGTAAACAAAACATTCTTTATTGTAGCCCATATTTCCTCGTCAATCCACACTTTAGCTTGGCTTTGGGTACAATCATAAGGCAACAGACTACAACCTATGCCTTTCATTGTAAAAATACTTCGTATTTTAGAAGATTTTTTTGCAGAAAAATCCCTAAAGGTAGAAAATAGCAGACCTGTTAATCTGACAGTTTTATTCTGTAACTGCATTGTTCTAAGGAAGAAATACTGGCACTGCCATACATTAGATTTGAAATTTTTGGTTGAAGTCAATTGATGGCTGGAACGTGAAATTTTGTGCTTTGCAGCTTAATATATAGGTACATACATGTAGTAATAGGCAATTGGATTCACAAGCAACTCTTTATCACTCATTTTAATAACATTATAATTTTGTCTTATAAACACACTATATATAAGCTTACACTCGTTGCGGGTTTCATAACTATTCAATAACATACATGTATGCTTCCTCCTTATTTAAAAAGTTAGAATGAGTCTGACTGTTATCAATGTTTGTTCAGATGTTTGCTGATGTTTATCAATTTTCAAACCGGTCTTTGGGATCCTACACAAGCTGGCATTGTTTTACAGCCCAGCCAAAAATACAGCAACGTAACCCTTGTGAAGACAGAGTTTTTGAAAACAATCCATGCAAGTGTTTAATGGTACTGGTGATAGGTTACACTGTACTGACACTAGGTGTGTATGTAAACTGAAAACGTAACCTTAACCAAGTGTATCTGATCAGTCGACTTGTCTTCTCATTTTTTTCGCCTTAGTTTCTCCAATTTTTTTTTCACCCCATTCATCAAAAAACCCAAGAGACACTTGCCTAAAATAACACAAGCTCACCTTGTTCAAAACAGAAGTCTTAAATACTTACTTTTCACAAAAAAAGTCAGAGAAAAAATAAAATGATGGAGACCATGTGCTGTACAGGAGGCTATTGTACCAACACAACCCTAGCTCTCTCCGACATGTGCAAACAAGCTGCTGCTAAATACAGACAATTTTCAACAACAACTAAAAGAGATTCACTTAATGTGGACACAAAAAGCTTATCTTTAACTAATTAAGGTTTGTCATTACTAAAATAATTATAAACAGATAGAGCTTCCTGGTGAAAGTCAATCCACAGTATCCACTGTAAATCTATTAGAATGATTTCTTGATAAACGAAAAGTGTGAAAATCTAAATACACAGATGAAAAGATTATGAAAATATGCACAAATGCTATAAACTTCAACTATATTACCTTTAATCACATCATGAAAATAGTGATTTTTTACTGTTTGATTTTTGTTTAGTTCAAATGTTTATAAATGCCATTGTTGCCAAAAGACAAACATAAACATAAAACCATAGGCCTTGCATATCTACTCCTCAGAATATTATTATCAAAACATTCACTGGGCAAATACAAGGGCACCAGGGCAATGGCAGTTTTCTAACAACCATTAACATATATGAGAGAGGGCTGGGTATATGGGACTACACCAGTGCATAAGAAACATTCCCCAATCACCATCATATATGCAGGGAGGACTGGGGGGGAAATGAAGGCACCAGGGCAACAAAAGCCTTCCACCACCAATGACATACAAAAAGGGCTGGTCAAACATGAAGGCACCAGAGCAACAAAAACCTTCCACCACCAATGATATACAAAAAGGGCTGGTCAAACATGAAGGCACCAGGGCAACAGAAACCTTCCACCACCAATGACATACAAAAAGGGCTGGTCAAACATGAAGGCACCAGGGCAACAGAAACCTTCCACCACCAATGATATACAAAAAGGGCTGGTCAAACATGAAGGCACCAGGGCAACAAAAACCTTCCACCACCAATGATATACAAAAAGGGCAGGTCAAACATGAAGGCACCAGGGCAACAAAAACCTTCCATCACCAATGATATACAAAAAGGGCTGGTCAAACATGAAGGCACCAGGGCAACAAAAACCTTCCATCAACCATGCACATGTATGCAGGGAGCACAAGGAGATAACAAGACACACATTTGTTTGCCCTGTAAGTTATTGTAACTTAATGTGATCCCTATGTGCCAGACTGAAATCCTCCCTCTAAAGTTACCTTGGCAGAGAAGAGTATATATGTTCCCCGACCCCTCTAGGGCAACAGAGCCCAAATAGCAGGCAATAAAGCCCACATGTCAAAATGTTTGGCAATCATCACAACCAGCTGAGGATGAAGACCTGCAGTTAGTCTTATCTTGTAGATACTTAACATTGTAATCTGTATATTTGGGGGGGGGGGGGGGAGGGGGATGCTGCAATCAAAGTGAGCTTTGAATTGCCAATAATAAGTGTCAAAAGTCAGACTTGCACATGAAGTTTATATATTATTCATAGACCAAATGTTCAACATCCTTGCTGGGTTGAAGACTATGGCTTATTTTTTGCAATAAAATTCCTTAAATCAAAGTTTAACAAAGTGTTTTCTTTGCACAATTGTATGTGGAAAGAAAAGTCTCTGTTTAGAGGAAAAAAAGAAACTGTGTGAGAGTGAGAAAGCTGAAAGGAAATTCCGACATGCTCCCCTACTCGAATCTTAAGTAGAAGGCTGGGATTAGAGATCAAGAGATGATGACATGCCTGTTGATTTGCCGGCAACCCGCTTGTTACCCAGGCTAGAAATGAAGGAAGGCTAACAAGTATTTCACAGTTTACCCCAGTCAATTGTCAGGGATTAAGGGACATTTGTTCAGTCCCCTGGCCCATCCCCCAAGGTGGAAATCTGCGGCATGATGCAGGCTTAGCGTCCCTCCGAAACGCTTAGCTGCGCACAACCTGCTGAAACAATTGCCATAATAACACAGTGCTGAGGAGATAAGGTCAATTGCCTGCTCCCAGCTAACATCAAGTGAGAAAAGGCTGATGCGTGAAGCCAGCACTTTTTAAAAAACCTCTAACATCCATTGCAGGTGTGAGATTAGGGACCGAATTCTGCCGGATCAACATTGCTGTCTACACTTATTGATCAATTCTACAACAATTACTTGAACATAACATCAATGGCAGTTAATATTCTTTGACTTCTAAACACATCAAGTTATTTGTCTGTCTCTAGTTCAATAAAATATACCTGCAAGTAGTTCTAAGAAACACGGCTGGTTGAATTCATTATAGTTACAGTCTTGCGTCATCTCAGCATACATACACATGTACAGTGTACTTTCTCACAATGTTCATCCAATATATTCCCTGATATTCCACCCTAGTTTATCATTCCATGCCATAGCAAAAAATTTGCATTACTAAAGTTCCTAATTCAGTTTCACTAATCCTTTGAATATGTTCAATATACAAGAGTGGGGTAACTTTTTAAAGAATGATATTCTTGTTTTGATCTAAATATTTTGTTGCTTTATTTTGTCATCATTAAATGATAAATCAGAAATTACATCAATTATCTGAGATTTGGGGAGACCATAAGGGATGACTTCTAATCTTGGATAAAATTGTATAGCACTTTGAAAAACTGGGGCTAGTTACTAGAAGTGATATTAAATTTAATCGGTGATGCATGATAGGTTTAGGGCCTACATGTATCTTAAATCCTAGGATTAATAATTTAGTCTGTTATTAATCCATAATTTATGCTTCTAGTCTTGTGTATAGGAGAGTAATAGGACTCTAATGGCACTATAAAGCACCGAAAAAACAAGATTAAAAAGAGTCTTTCATGTTTGGATTTTAACCAGTACTCTACTAAGGCAATGATTAATCGTATCAGTAAAAATCACAAATCAATGGAAATGCACAGAAAAAATATTTTACCTTGATAGACTTATTGTATATCATCAAAAATATTTGTAAAAAATGAAATTTTGAAAAACAATAGTTATATGTTTTTTAAAATAAACTTACCATCAATTTGTTCAAGCACAGACGAATGGGTGGAAAAAAGAAGAATCAATATAAACCAAAAAACAACCCATAAAATCAGTTTCACTTGTTATCTATGCACAAAAAAATACCAAACTACCTTGCAGTCATACAAAAAAAGGAATATAATAAAACAAGGAACTTTGATGAATATGTAGAGGTAAAAAAAATCCAGAACAATGCATGTTCATTACTGGCAGTCAGTTTGATAGACCCTCCTGATAAGCTATTCAATCATTCCCCTGAATTAATTATACATGACTCGGAGTGCATAGCGATTTGCTCTGATTTGTAACAATCTACTATTGTCTCAAATCAAACACGACAGATAATAGACACAAATTGAATATCAGTTGAATTTAATTAGAGATTATAAAGATATTTACTGAGTTATTTTCTCAAAGGGTTATCTATTCCAGATATTTTCTCAGGAATTCGAGAATTGATACATAAATCCTACCTGATATACATGTACGGGTATATTATTTTCTTCGTGCATATATAATCAGATTCTGCACAGATAACACAATAGATCTGAACAAGGACTTTTGTATTAAGCTGTTCTTTATTAAAATCAGATAATTGGATTAGGAATATTGTCCTGCAGATAATAGACTTAAGCCAGGAAATGTATGAATTAACATAATAAGAGAATACAAAATGTGAAAAGATAAGAAAAAATGCAAAAGATTACCAGGATATAACAAAAATACAAAATGTTGTTTTTATAAATTACAAAAGTTTTAATCAATTTTAAACAAAATTCTAGTACATGTCTCTAAAAGTAATACACAATCTACATTAATGCAAAGAACATTTTCTTCGCAGTTTAATTATTTCACATTTGCAAAAAAATGTCTTAAACAAGAAGCGATTTTTGCAAATTTTTCATAAATGATTAATAAAAACATAAGAATCCTACCTCAGTGTCGAAACTTTAATTGGCATAGTACCTACACAAATTGACAGACAGTGAAATAAGTACTTCCAATATCCTCTCTGTGATTAATAAACGCGCTATTACATTTTCCTCCCCAGAGACCCCTATCCAATGATGCCTTATGAGTGAACACAGCCCAGTATTTGTAGCTTTTAAAAAGAGTTTTTCCTGTATCTTCAGCTGTTCAAGTAAGCATTTTTGATAAGATAAGTAAAAAATGTAAACTATTATAATTTTCCCACCATTTTAACTTCGCACTCCTTAACCTTATTCCATCAACTACTGTAAGGAGAGGACTTCCTTGAACCTGAATTAAAAGATTTTTTAAGTACCAGAACTTTTCAGAATCAAACCAAATAGACAAAAAAAAGGAAGGTAAATGTATTCTGAAACTGAATATAAATTTTTGGGTCATCAATTCATAGTAGGGCATTTCTAATTGAAAGGTGAAGAACCATTTTTAGCCCAGTGTTTTGGTGTTCCACCTTTAATTTGTTAGTAAATTGTTTTATTTCATTTAATAAAATAATTTGGTAATTAATGCTATTTGACAATATTATAAAATACATCAAAATTATTGAGACCCTACATTTCCTACACTAGTTTTTTGTAATGGTTGAAAAAGTGAAAGTTTTATTGGAGAGAAAACAAACTTTTTTTTTCTATAAAAACAGCTCTAGTTAATTCAGCAGTAAGTGTCTGTGACAAGCAATAAACAAATTCCTTTATATAATTAATCATGAATGAGAAAATCATTATTGGTTTTTCTATGAACGGACATGTTTAAACAGTTAACGTAATTATAGCACTAGGTTAATTTCTTTGAGGACAAACTTCAGTCGTCAATAGATTTTTATTTTCCAAATGTTGAGAACAATAAGCCTTTAGCTGTGAACTTATGGGCTGGACTAAAAGCATAAGTTGCCTTGCTTATTCAGCAAACAATAGGTTTCAATTCTCTTGGTAACTGCCTAATGTATCCAACAAGAGGTGGCCCTAACTAAACATAATAACCATTGGACGTAGCACGTCTGAGTAGCGATTTAGACAAGTGGGCTCGGCATCGCTTAACAAACCTCTTATTTACATGCCTCTGTTCTAGCTTCAAATTAAATCAAGCATTATGGCTAGGGTTGACAATAGCCTTTGCTGCTTTCCCAAATCGAGTAATGTTGGTGAATTGTTTAGTTGGATTTCCTCACGCCCCGACAAAAATGCTTCATTACTTCTATGTGGAGAAATTCCAATGGCTGTTCAATAAATAAGGCTGCCTTGGACAATAGCTCCAGCCACAATTACTGAAGGACACACTTCTCTACTTTTACCGCCCTTTGTTAAATTCTAACGGCCCACCATAGTCCTTTTAGGTACAACTAAGTAGTACCAAAGTGCCAGCAAACTATTATGAGGCCAACATAACCCACAAATTGATTATTTTTCTCCAAACAATCGATATTCAGGAGAAGGGACGGACATGAATTTCTTTTAGTTTCTTTCAGAAGCATTAAGGGGTTAGGTTTAACTTGAAAACAAGCAAATCACCAAATGGTTATCCAAAGGAATGTCTTGTTCTTGTTCATTAAAACTTTGTTAAGTCTAGTAAAGACACATAGAGTAAAGACACATACACTAGAGGGTACTCTATGTTTCCCATGGGTTTAGTTAGTCCATAATTTTAATATTTGGTGAAATAGTAAATAAAGTGAAAACAACATTCTGGTAAATTCATATACAAGTTATTAGCTGAACTGTTTAGGAGAGGGTACCAGTTGTATGTTTAACCTTAATTATGAGAAAGTCCAGGAAACTGGAATGAGAAAAATGTTTTGTGAAATACCATTTATCACCAACATCAGAAACCCAATCTTTATAAAAAGAATGGAGAAAAATGGAGGATAAACAATACTAATTCACAGCAGATGGTGAACAGTATCGTTTGTGAAGGCACCATTTTACACAAGCAAACCGAATGCTTCCTACAGTTACCAGCTTGTACCTAGTTGACCTTCGATACAAGTTAACTGGTGAGCTTGTTTATCCTAACCTTACTGAAGCCACTTGCCATTTTTTTTGGCCTCAAAATTATATATCAGTTCATTTTTTCTGCACTTGTGATAAAAGTTAACTAATGCAATTAAAGGACTATCAAATATATTATTTAAATAAAAAGCACAAGAAACCAAGAAGAACAAATCTAACTGTTTTGTACCAGTTGTTTACTACCCAAGATTACTATATTAAATAGTAAAAGTTACAACTAAAATGTTATTGGTTCGGGTTTTACAAATATTTCTTGTATTTCTACCAGGTGTCAACAATTATGTTAATGTTAATCTTCATGTTGAAATACCTTTCCACTTTCTGGAGCACTATTTAAGGAATTTGACTTATTATTTCAACAATATTTTTTATAAATAATTTAATCAACATAAAGAAAGACAAAATTGTATGCCTCCACTGGCGACATTTGGTTATATATATAATAAATATTTTTTAAATTTTGCTACCTACTGCAATGCTTTTTGACGTACTAAGACACGAGACCTGTTTTCCTGGCCACAAAAATATAACACACTGTTGCAATACCATGTTGTAATTTTCAGTGTTATCTGATAGCTAAAGGCAAAAGAAACTATAGACACTACAGTTCTTGTTTGTTTATTAATTGAATAAACAGATGGTTCTAAATAGAAAGTACAAAAAAAAAGAATTAAACTATCAATGAGTTTTAATAACTGGTGCTTCCGGTATATAATAAGATGACAAAAAAACCCAACTTTTTTCACACAAACATGTCAATACAAAAACAGAATTTTCGTTCGTTAATATAATTAAGACAGTAACTAAGTTGCAAAGTAAAACTGCCATGGCTTATATTTTAGAAAATAAACAAGTCTAAGACCTATTCCGAAGCATAAATTACTTTTCTTAGTTATCTATATGGTTTACTCAAAACAAAACAAATCTTATCATAATTTGAAATTTCTAAAGACCAATAAAATTATCATGCCCTGAACCAAAACAATGTTAACACCGCACATATATGTGACGTCAACAAAACGTTTCTGGCAGAATCCAAGATCACAACAAAGCCTCCTGGACACACACAAATAGTTTAACTTGCCTGACATAAAACCGAAATAAAATAAAAAACACTTGACGACTTAGGACGCCTCACTTTATGTCATCTAATTTTATCCCCATAACATAGACTTGTGTGAACACCACTTGATCCCACAGGTCTGGTAAAACAAGATAGGTTCTCGTAAAAAAAAACCATTCTACTAACTTTACTCGCAGGTCACCAAAGGTCTCCAGAAGCCGTTAAGAGGCAGTGCGTGGTAGCTAAACTTGGTATCATCCACTCTCTATATACGCTTAACAGGTTTAGTGGTAAAAAGAAGAAATTCAGTTTCAAATTTGGTTTCCATGTTCTTGAGATAATGAGACGCAATCAATACTGCTAAAAGTTTTAGACTTTGTAGCAAATCTTGATTTTCAAGTTTTTTAATTATATTTTTAACAACATACCATTTTATTATATTTGTCACTTTATACTGTTTCATAAAAATGAGATCATTTTAGAATCAGTACATCAATATGTACATGTAATAATAAAAATTCTAATGTTTTTTGATGCATGACACCGAGGTCAACCCAGATTTTACTGTTATCGTTTTCCAGCTGAGGGAGCTACATGTACATTGAAAAAAAATAACCCATTTATAGTCCTGATAAACACCTACAGGGTTTTTCTCATCAGTGTTCAGTTCGCTTAATTGTTTAAATACAGCAATGACAGAATTTGATGTCATTTAACAGGTATGTTAAGTTTACTCATAGTAAGAATGCAAACATTACTTCAATAAAAGGCTTCAATATATATCATTATAAAAAATACTTACACATCAGGCATTTAAACAAAACCTTCAATATAATGCATTTAAATATACTTCAATATAAAGCATTAAACAAAATTTTTCAATATACGGCATTTAAAAAAAGAGATTAATAAAGTAACAAATTTGCACAAAATTTCAGAAAAAATTATTGCTATCATAAGATATTTTTCACATGCATATAAAAGGGATTCTCCACATAGTCATAATATTGATGCCTAGATTTACTTTACCTTTGTATTTTTGCTTTAAGAAGCTATGTGTTCAATGGTCATCAGACACAGTTTATTCTCAATTTCTCTCAATCTGTATTGATGAATACAGTCCATTCAATAAAAACCTTAAAGCTTTTCCTATTCATAGATTAATACCTGTATCAGTTTACCACCCAGGGGGTTAAGCATAGTGTATTGTGAGATTGGGGAGTGTGCCTTGTCGCCCTTTTTATCCCGCTGCCACTATAATTCTATATTACCTGTTAACATCAATTGACCCTAATTGTGGCAGAGACCAATAAACGGGAAACTAATATGTCAGTGTGAGCTCATTAACAAATGGGCGACTTGTTGAGTGTGATGTGGATAGCAGAGTGTTGGTGAAAAGACTTCGATGGTTGAGAGTGTGACAAAAGGGACGTGAATGGTGAGGAGTGTGACCAACGGGACATAGGGGATGGGGAGTCAGAGTGTGACCAAAGGGATGTGAATGGTGAGGAGTGTGACCAACGGGACATAGGGGATGGGGAGTCAGAGAGTGACCAAAGGGATGTGAATGGTGAGGAGTGTGACCAACGGGACATAGGGGATGGGGAGTCAGAAAGTGACCAAAGGGATGTGAAAGGTGAGGCATGTGACCGAAGGGACATGAAGGGTTGGGGCAGCGTGTAGTTTTGTCAAAAAAAGTTACTGGAAATGTGAACAAATGATTAGCAGTGATGGGTTCATAGAGTAGTGTCAGAATAGTGATTTCTTCCAACTTCAACCCAAAATAAAACTAATTTTCTCTGTTACAAATGCAAACTAAGCAACTGATAGTGTACAGTGGTGAAATAAATACAAAGATAACTTACAAATTAACACAAGACAACCTGAAAATATATTTATAAAAAGAAATGAAGACGAATCAACATTTTGTTAAAATTTAAGTAATATATAACTGAAAGAGAACAAATAAATCAATACAAATTTCAACTTGCTTTTTATCATATATGGAAGACATACTATGAAAGGTGTGAAATCCGTTTCTCTAATTTCATAAAGCAGTATTAAGCTATCTACCTGGTGAACACCTATGAAGATAATCCTAGAGAATACAGCAACACTCGGAGTAATTTCAATAAGCCAGCCCTAATAAGCAATACTTAGGCTTTCAGGTAAATACAAACTGCTTCAGTAAGAAATAACAATCAGAAAACCTGCTGGGAGTCTGTTAGCAGAAATTCTCTCCGCTACCAATGATGAAGGGATTAATTAGACACGAGTGAGTTAAGGGGATTTTGCTCCAATTCATTTGTTTATTATTGTGAATCCAGGTATAAATGTAGCCTTTCAGACATAAAATTAGAAAATTATTAATAATGGAGTTAGCATGAACAATGCAGCTTAATTAGAAAGACATGTTTCGTGTGCATTATTGGCCTAGAATAATTTCAGCAAGCTTCTTTAAACTTAAATACATCACTGCCATTTGTATTGGCACATGTCCATTAACTCAACATTGATTGGTTGACTGGTGTTACTCACTTGAGTATATGATGGTAATGTACAACAACAACACAGCATAACCATAAAGTACTGCGTCATATCTAAATGCTGTGCATGAAAAAAAGTGCTCCTCAAATAATCCACTTCAATATACATTATCCTCAAGATATTCAAAAGAAAGAAACCAAACAAAAACAAGCAGAAAGTAATCAACACAGAATTCTCAAAAAACATTTGAAGCCAATCTGTGATATACAAAACCCCTAATAATAAACATTGATTTCTTGAAACCTTTTGAGAGATAAACTGTTCTTCGTGTTCATCAACAACAGTATCTTCTTCCTATAATCTGCTAATAACATAATCAATTATGTGAAGGTGATTGAGAATCTAATAGGTCCACTGGTATGATTAGAATCATTCTTAATCTCAATAGATCTTATTTGTAAAATTGATAGCAAATGTAATAAGATGTACTGATTTTATACACTCCTCTTTTGATTTGATATTAAAAAAGCTTTTCTCAAAAGAAACGTGTCAAACAATATTCAATGAACTTAGTGAACTTATTTCACATAGTTGAAATAATAACGTTGCTTACCTTAGAAGATAAACTTCGACATATGTTTTTTTAGTAAATCATCCTCGTGTAACCAGAACATATACCTCATTTTATATTACAATGATACCTTTTTATCCATTTACAAATAAAAACAAGTAGGAAATATTGGAAATTAAAATATCAGTAAACTATTGCAAACTGCTGCCACAGGTAAAATCGGACGACCATATGATAAGTAAAAATCAACATTCTTAAAACAGAAATGTCAATACACAGTATGAGTCAAACAATAGTTTATCCATTCATTCATTCAGTCCACCCCCAGAACATAAAAAACAATAAATATTCATCATATTAGAATATGAAAACAAGGCAATTGTTTGTGCCACGAAATAAACACAGCTTCACGAGTTACCTTGATTTCAGCAATTTTTGTTCAGGTAGGCTGATACAAAAAATTATTACACATTGTACCTGAGTCATGCAGAATATACAAGTAGATATAACAATAAGGACCATTCTCTGCACAGACAACCGCTTATTTCAGTGTGTAAATGTTATTGTATATTTCCCACTTTATCATCCCAATCAAAAAATGTTTTGTTCCTCATCAGACATTCTTTTCCTCTGTAATGTAAATATGTAAAAGGGAAATTAGAATAATTAGCTGGAAAAAGTATATTTGGACACAGAAAAAAACTGCATGAATTCCTCATCACTGAATAAGTAGCTTAAATTAGAAGAAGAGAAAATTATTTGTTGGTTTTCTGTAAAAATGTTCAACGAGAAGACAAATTTGATCACTGCATTGACTGTTTTAAGAAAGACTTGAGAATCAGTATTCTCACTCTTTATCACAAATTAGTATCATTGCTTAGGATAAATGGAAGAAAAACTCACAAATCTATCACCAGAAACAAACCAAGTGAATATAAAACAGTATTTTCACATTGTATGTTGTTTGATGTGCTAATGACCACTCTAGATGCAAAGAAAAACTGTTTACAATTTTCGCAATTTGTTATTTCATTAATTAGGACAGATATACTGTTTGCGTACACAGTTCTGTCAGACAATTCATTATCGTAACAATTGAAGAGTATTCTCTTTAATTCTAGACTTTGTCTTGCTTTATCCTTCAATCATTCAAAGATCCTTTGTTGTACACAAGTGTTGTTCTTTAAGCAGTAAAGACAGGGATACCAAAGCTTTCATCCTCAGTTCTGTCAGATAAAGCATTAATATGAGAATTCAAACCCATCAAAATCTAAAGAATGATGAAAGACAAATACATGAAAATTCTTCTTTGTATTTTCAGAGATACTTTATTACAGATAAATAGATCAAACAAAGCTCATTTATAAAAAATATAGCTACTTTTTTAACTTAGATACATGTACAAAATAACTTAGTATCATGAACAATATTCTTCAGAGTCTGAGATTGAGAGAGTCCGAGATGGACATTGTTCCAAAGGTCTAAGTACTTTGGAGAGAATAATGAAAATTGGAAGTAAATACGCAATATTTTCAAGATGTCAAAAGTATTTTGCAGCTACAAAGATTCATACTTTACAAAAAATAAATGAGCTTTATTCATTGATTGATTAATTGATTGATTAATTAGTGTTTTATGCCATGCCCAAGGTTATTTCACTTATGTGACGGCGGTGTATCCAACAGTAATTGCCACACTAACAACCATAAAATGGAAAGTGTGTTGCTCATAAAATGATATATTCTACACATCACTGCGGCAATAAATGATTGTGGGGTGATTAATACATTATACTTCGATTTTACATTATTCGTAATATTCTTGGGTTAGATAATACAGTTGCTGGCACTGGCAAAATAGAATAAAAAATACTGATAACTCAAAACAAACTGTTTAGTGGTCACATTTCAATACAGTGGAGGACAATGGCGCTAGTAAATAACTTTAGATGAAAAGGCCATACACATGTTGTTAATTTACATTGTCAAGAGGTTAGTGTCAATGGAGTTCCAGGGGTCTGGAGGTGGGTGATTGATTTAGGAATGGGGGAGGGGGGAGTTAAAGAAAATGGCAGATCTCTCAATGACTGGGTGGAAAAATGATAGTTAATCACAAGGAAAATGATTCTGTCGTAAACTGGTTAACGAGAAGGGGTAGGATCAGAAAACTGAAGAGCAAATCCTCTGTAAGGAGTGAACCTTGTAATCTTTTCCTAGTCCAGATAATGAGAGAGAGATTTGCACAGATTAGCCCCCACATGCTGTTCATAGCAGCCGTCTTGAGACAGCTTTTAGAATTGTAGCCAAATTAACCGCGGCACCATCATTGAGTGAGGTTTTAACACAAAAGCTTCTTCTCTAGACCAAGTACAAAGAATGCACAGCTAATGAGAAAAAGAAGGAATTCTTTGTTCCGAACGAAACAAGAGAATTCGCATCTAAATCCTCTTCAACACAACCAGATTGGTTGAGAAAAAAGGAAACAAACTGAGAGATCGAGAATTCCAACATTGTATGATGGTAATTGAAAATAATACCATTCAGTAGAAGACAGCTTTTTCTCCTGATGAAATGTGGAAAGAATCTAGAAATCATGCCAAGACATTAGAAAAACTCTTTCCAGCATAAAGATTCTACAGCTAATTAGCTTTCTATCCTTTATTCACTATTGTGCTTCTGGGCTCATAAGCTAAACAGAAATAGAAAAATCTGTACAATTTTAACAATTCCACTATTGGCCTCTTCATCGATAACATTTACAAAAGTTCAAAAGTTGGTCAATTAGAACAGTCGTTTAAAAGTTAAGAAATGATACACAAATGGATTTGCAATTTTTCCTCAGTTCAAAATCACATATCAAATCATCTGTTTATACATAATACAATTTTGGTTTCTCTCTAAAACTAATCCAAGTGTTTGTTAAAAAAGACAACACTTCTGAGATTTGAATTGACCAATTACCAAATATCAAATTACAAAGTTTTAAAGTTTCAAAACAAAAATCTCTCAAGCAAGTAACATTTCAGGTTTGGAAACAGATCAAATATTTGTGCTGGACAATGCGACAAACAATTTTTAGGTTTATTTGAAAACTATTTGTTGTCAAAGGAGATTAACATGGAGACAAGAAGATGATCAGAGAAGGCATACTTGTAACATAATAGCTAAGGTGGAGATAAGTGTCCATTATGACCTCTAATGGCATTTGAGAGGTCTCCTGCTGAAAACCCGGCCTCTGTTCTTGCCATCACTTAATGAAGAAAGATGTGTGTGACATGCAGTAAGGGTACAACCAACTTCATAAAAATTTGACTTTTATTCTGCACTTTCAAAAAACAGACTGTAAAACAAATTAAATTATCAAAGAAGCTGAGACTTCATATAATATTGTAGCATTAAGTTTAGCCAGAAACACATTTGCTATGCATAACATGTATTATTAGTGAGATTTCTAAGTTTATTTTGTTTTATCAAGTTAACAGAGAATATACAGCCAGCTGTCAGAACTCCCCAGGGTGGTGGGTGCAAGACAATACTTTAGGGAAGGAGAATGAATCTGTGGTAGACAATCTTCAATTAAGATTGGGCATCATGGAAGGATGCCCCAGGGGGAACCAGGCGGTAGATAATCCTATACTGAAAGATTTAGAGTGTACAGATACTTTTGGGTGGGAGACAGAAGTATCATCCAGCAGTTATAAACAATGGTAGATGCAGGTTGTACCAGGCAGGATGATAGAGCCCCACGGGCATGGAAGTGAAAGATAGTCCTATCTAGTAAGAAGACTAAACTTCATGGATTTAAAGACTGGGTGAGAGAGGAAGTGACATCGGGCTTCAAAGTAATGGAATATGTGCAATGGAAAACTGAGGCAATATATACACTGAGCAATGAAATATCCACATTTACATGGGACAATAATGTCACCACATACATCGGAGGGGGGGGGGGGGCAATGACATAACCATATCTATAAGGGCAATAATTTTACATGTACAATGTGTACAAGGGGAAATTATGTTACCACATCTATAATTTGATTAGTGTTTTAGCCACATTCAGTGGTATTTCAGCTACATGTATACTATGGCATGAACCACATCTATAAAGGGCAATGATGTTGCCATACATGTGTATACGATGAAATTATGTTACCATGTGTATACGATGAAATTATGTTACCATGTGTATATGATGAAATTATGTTACCATGTGTATACGATGAAATTATGTTACCATGTGTATCGATGAAATTATGTTACCATGTATATACGATGAAATTATGTTACCATGTGTATACGATGAAATTATGTTACCATGTGTATACGATGAAATTATGTTACCATGTGCATAAGGGGAAATGATGTTATTACATGTATGTGCATAAGGGGAATAGTTACCATATATACAAGGGACAATGATGTTTTCCATCATAATTCAGTTGTCAAAAATAGGCAAAAGTCCAAAATATGTAGATATAATAATAAGTGTATAGGTTTTTTCATATACATTGCTATTGATTAAAACCAAAAGAAAAGATACATGTTTGAATAATTAGTTATTAATCCGATAAACAAAACAAGTGTGATATTTTTGGCAGAGTGAAGCAGATCTCTTACTTCTTTCTTTATTCTTTTATTCTTGAAGAGAATACAATTTAAACATCATACATATATTTGCAAAAAGGAAATTTAATCCTAGAATGTCCTTATTGCAGCTTAATTTGTTTTCTTTAAGGCAGCTTTATACACTGCCTTAGATTAGAGCGATAACAGATCAGATTTCACGTATTATACAGAATGGAGCTTGTGTCTTCTGTTAAACTTTCCTGGTGTCATAACAAGTACTTTTTTGTTTGCCCCAACTGTTTGAAAGGCGATAATGAATACATATTACATATCATTTCCTAAGCAATTTCCCCCAGCCACTAAATGGAAGAGCGGCTGCTAAGTTTTAAACAGGTCGACGAGTTTCATAAATGTAAGCTGTCAAGAAACACCCAAAGTGTATACGCTTCTACTGATTATCAGGAAATGCGATTTTCTTAAAAAAAATATACCATGACAAATGAAGAACCACAGACATAAAGAGAAAAAAATACAGAATATCATCCTATCTGAAGGAAGATAGATAAATCATTATAACAGCTCCTCAAAATGTCTTGCCAAAAAAGATAATTCGATCGGTTTGAAAAAATATTACAATAAACTGATGAAAAGTCTCACCAATTTTTTTATTTTTTTAAACAAAATTTCCTTCTGTCAGAAAAGGATTTTCAAACTGACAAGTTATTACGTATTACATGTCTGTAAGGTTATCAAAAATGATGATAAATACGATATAAATAAAAGGTCAACAGACATAAAAATACAAACAGGAAGCTGTTAAGGTTCAGCCTAAATGTTCTCCATTAGGGTGTCCAATAATTTCATTTATTACAAAACTGTAATTAAAATGAGTTTAAAAAGAGTTCTTTAAATTTAAAAAAAGTATACAATGTATGAATACGTACTGTTTAATAGTTAGACTTGTTTACAGTTTTCAGACTATGTGTCCAAAAAAGAAAAAAAAATGAAATCATAATAAAGAAGACTACTTTCTGGTTGGCCGCATTTCCAAGCCAAGTATCCAACTTTCATCAAAATTGATTTTCTTTTCATTTCTCAATGGACAATGACTCAAAAGATCCCAGAGAAAATTATATCCTGAAGAGATCATTCAAGGTGATCTCTTGGGAGATTTCCTACAGAGTTTGTATCCCACAACAAAACCAATACTGCCAAGAACAATTTTAGAAACAGATGACACCGAACAAAATATAAGAGGTTCACTCTTCACAGTGTGTGGTTATCATTAGAAAGTGGACACAAGTTTGACCAAAGTAAATTACACTGTAGTGAGTATTTTGTAAAAAGTAAAACAACAACAGGATAGAAGTACTTCACAATTTCTCAACTGTCATCAAATGTTGTTGACATGTTAACAAAGAAGAAAAATATTTGTTTGTCTACAGCTGAATCTGAAAACCAGGCTCATGCCTGGGATAGTCACCATTTTGGGCTATCAACAAGATTGCATTACATAGTATAGACGGAGAAAACATTTCTCCAATAAGTAAACACTAATAAAACACAAAAATATATAAAACACTAGATAATGTAAGAAGAAATCTAAATAGCTAATAAATAGAAGTTGAAACCAGCTAATAACCTAGAATTTAAAAACCTTCATTTACAATTAAACTGCTATAAAGAATTATGGCGACTGCTACTGTTTTGTTTTCTGAAAGTAAATTAAAATAACAATACGGCTAATAGAAGAGTTAAACCAAAATGTATGACTCATAATAGCAAAAAGTTAATCCTAAAGTGACGAATTAAACATATATTTAGAGAATATCCTGACTGTGAAGCTAATTATCAGAAGAGTTGCTTCCCTCTAGAGGCATTGGTGAGAAACAATTGCCTTATCAGAAATCTTCTGTTCCCTGGCATGTATTGACCTGGAGGAACGATTTCACGATAACAAAGTACCCCTCTGTCTTTCTCACGGCCAATAGTCGAGTGATGATGGGGGCCTTTGACAAGCCCGAACCTTCCAATCTGTTACTGTATTAATCATCTTTATTGTTCTACTCATTTTTTTTCTCTCTCGGAAATTGTTGCAGCATTTGGAACAAGATACAAGACATCTGATAGTTTTATGTTATTTTTTTCCGAAAGAGAAAGCTTTATTTTAAGGAAGACAAATCTGGAAATACAATTTACACAAAATGTTTATTTTATCTGGCAGGATTTTTCTGATTATAAACAACTTATAAATGTATCCATCTAACATTTAAGCGTATAGCTGATAAAACTATAATAAAAAAACCGCAGCAATTATCTCATGAACAATGGCACTTAATGAGTTAATTAAGTATAGCTACATGTAAGTAAATATTAATCGATAGTAGAAAATTAAAATGGTACACAAAAGTACTTTTCATGTATCGTTACAAATCTTAAAACTGTATCCATTGTAAATTAATATTGACACTTTCTGCCTTGTTTCCGTTTAACAAAGTTGACAGACTAATTATTCTGGTCTAGTATATACAATAGATTCATAAGTATTGTAGTTCCTGAAAGTATGGAATAAAAGACATCAGCCCAAGGTGATGTAGCTATCAGCACGCATCCCTTGTTATATTTCTTACCCTTTCTGTGGCTTGCGGTGACTCAATGGGAACTTTGAGAGGGTTTAGAACCTAAACGTGCATGTATCCCCGATACTCAAGACAAACTCATTAGAGATGCCAAGAGTGTCTTTCACTTGGCTGAATCTAAAATCAACAGTGCCTTCCAACACAATGCAATTTAATTGACTCATCAACTGAGCTATTATGGTTGACGAGAATCAATAGTCAGTCCAGACATTCCCCTACTCGGCTCGACAATAGCCGTAGAATGCAGAGATAAACCATTGTCCAGCCACAATTAACGTTCTAGTCGGCCAGGAAGGGACCTGAAGAAGCAGCCAAGCACACACGATGGAGGTCAGCTCATTGCTACCAAAAACTCTTGGAATTTGGGCACTGCAGGGTACCATGGACACAAAGGCTAATGTGACATTCTTCTTGGATTATTTTTTTAATATCTTTTCTCCAGCAGGTCCTTTGATATTCTCTATCGTGACCATAATGATGGAAAGAAGATGTCTGGAGAATTGCTCCAACATCACAACTCAATCAAACACCATTATTATTTTATCACAAAAAACAATTGACTTCTAAAACTTTTAAAACAGCAAGTTTCTTTTGAAGTGAAAACAAGAAATATCTCCAAGCAAAAATATCACTGATGTTAAAACCACTTAAGTTTGTAATCAAATGTTATAGACATGGAGTGTCACAAATGATGAATAACAAAAGGAATGTAATAGTTTCTGGTATTGTTTGGATGATTGGGGGGTTTTATACCACACTTAAGGTAGTTTCACTCATATGACTATGTGGAAGGTCCAATGGGTAAACGAAATCAACCCTTAAGTCACTGACATTAAACATAGTCAAGATACTGGACAATCGATAGAAACAATAGTTGGGAAAGGTTTCAGAAAATGTCAATATCTGCAATAACCCTTTAAATGAATTTGGGCAGACAAATATCATAATCTATGTTTTAGTGAAAGATTTTCAAAAGTGGCACTGTACTAGTACAAACTATACACATAAGATCCTAATATTTTTTTAGAAAGCCAATTTTTTGGGGTCTATCTAAATACAATTCAAAGAAACATCTAGCTGTAATAGAACAAAGATAGGAAATAAAAAAGAGATTTCTGTAGCCTTCTGTTTATTGGAGGAGAAAATTAACCCAGCTTTTAGTTCTTAAAACATTCCTACTGTATATATATGTGAATAAATATATACAAAACGAGAAGATATGTTTATGTTGTAAATTAAAAAAAATACATATAAACCTTTAACATTGATCTGTGACAGCCAAATATTTTCTGAAAAAATTCTCAATGGTTCTATGTTAGAGGAATATAGCTCAAATTGCAAAGCAAATTTTGAAGAGCGCTCCAATTGATCGGGTTGTCTTTTCTGGACGAAGAGCACCCATGACTCAGTCTCCACGATGAGACAATAATGCATTCCTAACAAAAACTCATAAATATCCCCAAGAATTGCCTGCTCAAAGATTCTCTGATACGGTTCGATGAAAACTAGCGGAACCTTATCGAGTGAGCCATCGCCATGAAGAACAATATCTCGTTGGCTTCTGCTCCTCTGCAATTCCTGTCTTTATCTCGTTCATTATCACCAGTCAACCAAGATAAATGTAAAAATCTTAACAGTTATATAGTTTTTCCTCCCTTCGTCAATAGCAGCACATCACTGAGAAACAATATAGAATGGTCGGTTTTCTTTCATACTTTTTAATACTGATTAATGAACATATTTTTTAAATGGTAATGGAAAATATAATTTATATTTATATAATGCATCCTAGTTTTGTTAATCGTTATTTCAGCAAAGTCATATCACATACATTTATTTCACTGCAGTCTGGTCTCTTTGAAACGATGGGTTATGTAATACCTAAAGTGAAGCTTACTACTTATTTATATATTTTGACAGCCACTGAAACAAAAGAGATAATTGATTGGAGTTTAACCCTGTACTTAAGGCTATTTCACTCCCCGGACTGTATGCCAGTCCAATGGGTCAAAAGTATTACTCTAGACATCACAGGCAACAAACACTTACAAGACTGGACAAACACAAGGGTAATGGATTGTATATACCACTTTAACGTTTGGTTGATTTCTTCAGAACTTTGGAGTTAATACTGTGAAAGAATTTAAACATATATGTCTCTTAAAATATTACCTGTAAACATTAAACTAAATAAACATAAAATGAGTTGCTATGTTATAAAAACAAATATTAAAATATTCTTTCTACAGTTAATCAGCAAAGTAACTGTTAATACTAACAAGGTTGTTGTATTTGTTAATTAGACCAAACCATTACATGAACATACACATGTCACACCTGATGAAGTCTTTAGTCTTACAATTGAGAACAGCCTCAAGTGGTTGGTTGGCAGTAAAAGGTTTCTGCCTAACACCAAACAATTCACATTAATTGTCTTGTAAATTAATAATTTTAACACAAAAACTTCATTATATTGAGTTAATGAGTTCTCATCTTTATCAAATGTCAGACCTTTACAGTTTCAGAATATACATATAAATGACTTAACATAAGGTCTGCCTGAAAAACTTTTCATTTTAATATCGAGGTGACTAAGTAAAATTGTCACGGCCTGTATACTTTATAGTAACAGTAAAATACATGTATATTACAAACATGTTTAAGAATTCATGCAGATGTTATATGATGTTTGTTTGTTTGATTCGGATTCAACATCACACTCAAGGGTATTTCACTTTGATGATAGGGATAGTCCACTTCTTATTTTGCTTCACTTGATGGTGGCTGAGAACTAAGATTTGTTTGCTTGTTTGATTGGGATTTAACGTCGTACTCAAGGGTATTTCACTTATATGACGACGTGCAAGCCCAATGGATGAAGGAAACCACCCTCGATACCACTTGCAACAAACAAAGACAAGATGGGACAAATACAGGACAATGACAGAACGCAATACAGACACCACAAACAGATCGGCTTCCTGTTCCCCTTTAGCTCTGAGAGCACCAGGGCAACATGAAGAAGAAGTTGGATTAAAACCAACCCCAAGAATAGCCTGCCTCAAATGTGAACGGTAAATCGAAGTAGAATAAGCCAGCACAATGCAAAACAAGATATGGAGAACTGTTTGTTGAAAATCGAATAAATGAATAGATGAAAACAAAATAAAACTTTCCGTCACTAAAAGCTTACCTAATATCTTCCACCGTTATTATAAATAGCACATGGTTGTTATATAAGAAATCCAATGAGAGTTTGTATTACAATAGCCTTTCCCAAACAATAGAAACAGTTGAAAAAGTCAAGCATTGTGTATCCATTTATAGTAACTTGGATTCCATTTATCTTAAACAAGGGCTGTCAGTGAAACAATAGCTGAATGAATACATGTATTAATCTATGAACTTTCTGCCACGCCAATCAAATAACAAAGGTTTGGAATCCAGACAGAAACTTCAACTTAATATTTATGAAAGATATTAAACTTCTCCTACACATTGTTCTAACTTTTACACAATACAGTGTTCTTTCATTTGTTTATGCTTATTGTCTGACAATCTCGGACAAACATAATTGGTTATTTTGTCAATTATACATGTTAATCTTAGATATTATTCTCTAACACAAATGTTGACCTACAGTAGACACTGCATTGTTTCGATAACCAAGACATTCATTTCTTTACTCAACAAATACATAATTTACTCCAAATAACCTCAATAAACTCAATTTTTTTGTTAACAGCAGGTGAAGTATGAAATAACAACAAAAATGGAAAAAATATATTTTTGTGAATATCTTCACTTTGTTTACTTGGGGTTTTCCCCTTCCTATGATGGTGCATAAGCCTAATGGATGAACCACTTTAGCTTAAAGACATTGAAAATATATCAGAGCATCACAGGCCCCAGATAGCACCACCATAAGTTAAAAGCCTATTTCACATAACTTAGTCGCTACATGTTCAAAAGTAGGGGCCTGTCTCTCAAAGCAAACTAAACTTATGTAAATATAACTATCATGATGACCAGGGCATAGTTCCACAAATAAATCTTAGACTATGTTGACAGTAATTACCATGACGACATAATACCTTCATTACTGGTTACCACGATAATTAAGATGAACTTAGGCTAAGTATGGGCCCCAGTACTGAAGCCTTTGTGTCACCATGGCAACTACATTTAACATAAGCTAAGATCCCTTCCTGAAACAGACCCAGAATGCCTCTCAACATCACCAAATAATGGCAGACAAGACATGCAGAACACAATTATAACATCTGTTACGGCAAATAAATTTATCATCGGTCCAACATGATAAATATTTCATTTTGTTTATGTATTTCTTTAAAATTTTTAAAAGTTTGAACACTGGTCTTTCATGAGTTATCATGAACACATTTGGCATAGGTACAAATAAGTATCTTATCTAAACAAAAGATCTGACAAAATCAAGGACACATAAAAGTTGTGCCAAAAGTTAGCATTTGTCAATATCTTTGAAAGCCTAGGACAAATACAGACAATAGTTTCTCATTGCCATGTTTCAATCCAGTTTTAAAGAAAGAAACAAAAATAGACAAATTTAAATTTTGGGCTTTACAGACCAATATTGTCTATTTTCTTTTCACAGATCATTAGATGCTCTCTTCGATGGCTATTTCTGTCTTCCTAATATTCTAATGTCACAAAGTAATTTTTTTTTTTAAAAATGCTCATAAAGTTTTACAAATTTTACGCGCAATAATTATACTTATTATAAACTTTTAAAAATTTGAAAACTGCAACTCAAAAGTTCAAACATTTTTTTTATGATCTTTCATAAATTACATGTAAAGCTTGTTGGCTTGACATTTTCTCCAGATTATAAGTCTGAATGTCTTTTGAAACTGATGTTTGCTCATAAAGACTGTATGAATCACGAACTACTTACATTTAAATTCTTTGATTTTGTTTTGAAGTAAAAGCCTTTTCATGCATGTAAACAAGGTATAATTGACATGTGCTTTAGTAAATTACACAAGCATCTAAAGCTGGCAAGAAAGACAGCTAAGATGTTAACAAAATAATGATGGGTCTTCTTGACGCTTTCCAGATACAAGTAAAGTTTATTTTCCAAGAAGTTTTTTTAAGGTTGGTGTTTTCACACGAAATTGACAGCATGTGTAGCTGATCCAGCTGGTTGTCAGGTATGGTACCATGCGCACTGTACATATGATAATATAATAATATATACGATCTTCAATTAACATAACATTAGGCTACAGTGCAGAAGAAATAAAGAATTATTTTCTTGTTGCTGCATCCAAAGGCATACAATATTTTTCATTGCAATACTATGTATGTAAACATTTTGGTCCTGTTCATGTAAGGTCATTAGAGATGAAGATCTTTCATAATTTGAAATTTCTTTTTCCAATTTAAAGATTACAGCTCAAAATGAGAAAATAACAAAAATCATGTTAATAAGTGTCATAAACAATTGTTCTTTTCATTGGAATTTGACACCATATTTAAGATTACTTCAGTCAGAGATTGTACATGTATGATGACAAAGTGTGCTGCATTGCAGTTCACAACTCCACAAGAAATTGACGTTCAGTTACCCCTTAGGGTTGAGAACACCAGGGCAGATGCAGCGACACCCGTCTGACATACTGACAAGAAACAGACCTGTTTAAGAATTCTACAAAAATGTTTAGTGGTGGAAAACGAAAAGCAACAAAAAAATCTACCACATATTGTTAAACACTGGTGTGTCAAACTTTGAAATAAATTAATATTGAAAAGAAGAAAATATTCTACCGCTGGCACATTTCAAAAACATTAACTAATATAGAGGGACACAAAGATAATTATCTATGTCCTTTCCTTCTTGTTTTGCCACTGGAAGCTGAAGCAACACCATTTTAGTTCAGTAAAGATGGGATGTCATGAGATTTAGTGTTTAAATCATAAATATACATCATTAGCAGAACTTTTTTTGTTTTTACTTTGTACTAATTGACCTTTTCATTGTTAGTAACCACATGAAGTATGTATTAGCCACAACGTTGGAAGTTGGGTCAAGTTTTAAGAAGATAAGGTCCATGGTTGATCACTTTTGGTCGTGGGTTTTTTCGAGACAAAACACCGCATGACCTCTGTGGTAATTAGTACAATACTTGGAGTGGGCGGCTGAGCTTAAGACAGGGTGTTGTTGTGAACAAGAAGTGGTAAATCTGACTGATATAACACCAGGATGTAAACCCGGCTTTTGTTTGACTGCCATTACACGGTTCTTTAGTCACAAACTTGTCAGAAAAACCAACACACAGATTTGCCCCTTACTATTAAAGTGTGTTAGAAAAGTTAATGAAATGGATTGCGAAATCAGGACAAAATGTCGTCATAGTAATTAAAGAACAGAGTTTTACACAGTCCAATGGAAGTTTAAACTGGGAGATGAGGAGAATAAATAAATAAGGAAGCAAAATAAACTGTGCTGTCTAGCCAAAAGGAGAACATTAGGGAAATAAATATAACCTAAAAAAATACTGTAAACAGACAAAACTGTCAAATATAAGGGACAAAATAAAAGGAAAATGAAACATACAAAGATAATATTACATTTAGTATTTGCAGTATTTAATTAGACATTAAAGGGTGGCTATGTCCAGATGAAAACAACAAATATCAGAGATCTTACCTGGAAAGCTACACAAGTGGACCTGTGATTGATCTATTCGGGCAGATAAGTAGAATTTGATTGGCTGTTATCACATCACGTAGTGTAACCCATCATAGGCAGAGCTAAAACTAACCCGTACTCTCTTTACTCCGGAGATAAATGAAGTGATCGAGCTCGTAACAATACCATATGCAATATTCCCTTATTACCAGTAATTGATCTGGGCGAGTATGGTACAATTGGTGAGCTTTTGTGTGAAATCGAACAGTGTACTTTGTAATTGCTATGATTGATCACTAGATTAAGGGGGTGGTATACGTGAAGCATATAGGTGGTTAGAGCGTCAGGCACAATGTCGAGTCCCTTACACCCAGCTCACCTCTACGCAGATAATTGTGCGGAAACTGTCGGGATAAATCAGCGTCTGGCAAACTACATCGGGAAACAATAGGCGTTACTCAATGCGCGCAGCAAAACACAGTTTGGTCCTTAATGTGGCAATGCAAGAATTGATCAATACCGTATAAACATAGAACAAGTAAAACCATCAAATTTCCTGGACGTCACAGCAAACAAACCAAAAATAACTCCCATAACACAAAACTGAGGCCAAAATTAACTTCAAAAGGGAAGCAAATAGATTTTAATTGCTATTTAATCGATCAATAAAATAGTATTGTTTTATAATTTGACGATTACGGGTACACCAAACAATTGCATACTGAACCATTGGAAATAGAAGAATCTAATACGCTAACATTAACATGTTCATTAATTTTTGGTGTTGAAAATCACAATGAAAGCAGGCAAGGGAACCAATAAAGACCAGATTACATGGTTTCGGTGATTAGCGTGCAAAATAATTTGATAAGATCAAGCATAGGTGTCTGTTTAAGTGGGTGGTTGCTGACAAAACTAAAACCGAAATCAGAGCAATCAGACAAATTTAACACAATACTGATAAGATTGTTTGTTTATTTGATTGGGGTTTAACGGCATACTTAAGGTAATTTCACTAATAATGGGTATAGGAAACCACCACCACTGAAACCACTGGCAATAAACGAAGACGAGCAGGAAACAACTTGACAATCGCAAGACACAAAACAAAGACATCACAAACAGATACGCTACATGTTGCCCCTTAGCTCAGAGAGAACCAAGGCAACAGGAAGCTCCTTTCCTGTCCTCTGTCAGTACTGATTAGAAAGATTGAGTCTAGGTTAAAGTGAGTTATGTAAAATTCCTTGCAGAGGTGTTTTAGAGTGTTAGTAGCACTATTGCCACATTCCATAGGGTTTATCTGACACCCCGACCCCCTAACAAACAATAGCTGCTATTCATGGGTGTCCAGCTTTAAACAAAAGAAAAATGAACAGAAGTACTTTTTATATCTACTAATAATTTACTTTAAAAAGTAGACAAAAAAATTAATATACAGAATTTTCAGAGCTTAAGAGTTTGCAGTGTGTCTGATGATTTGTGGAATTAAAGGTTGAATAGTGAGTATATAAAAATAATGTCACCCTTGTAAAAGTTAATTACGGATAAAGGACATATTTCATAGACTGCCAGCGCAGAAAGTGTGAAAAGAATAAAAATATTAGCTTTTTTACATCCAAGTCTAAATGGTTAAAGGTGGAGAGGTAACACTAGTACCTTGACATACATAAATCACAAGACAAATATCCCTTCAAAGATTGATTATAACAAAGTCTGATCAGAAGAAACAAATGATTTTCTCTATATTAAATTCCTTTGTGTTTGTCAGACCAAAGTCCAAACTTCAGTCAGTGTCATGAAGTTCTTCCATCAACACGTTCTCTTGTATCACAAAGCATTCCCATTGGTGTTATTTTTCATACTTTAGATCATTTCAGTTATAAAACAGCAGTGTCAGTGTATATAATAGAAGAAGCTACAATTGCCCTTCCGCCTTTTGGGGGGGGGGGGGGGGGGGGGGGGGGGGGGG
>JAQQZZ010000004.1:409440-427446 GCA_030265115.1 Mopalia vespertina
CCCCCCCCCCCCCCCCCCCCCCCAAAAAAAAAAAATAAGACAAAAAAGGTAAATCGGATCAATCCTTAGTGTTTTTTTTAAGTTAATCAAAAGGCTATTTGACCATAGGTTTTTAAAAACTATTCAATTATATTTTCCTTAAAAACTTACAAAACAAAACAAACAAAGCTTAAAGTTAGGAGATGTGTCTAAATGTTTCAAAAGCTTCAATTTCTAAATTTAAAAGTAATACCAAATTTAGTATTGTATTTTATGGCGATAAAACAGGTTTTCTCTTCACTTTTTTTTCCTTTTGATCACATTTGCCTGGAGGACACAAGCAAATAAAGTACCTGACTGACAATAAATATAAAAGTTGAAAAACTTTGCTTTAGGTGATATAAATCTTTCTAAAAAATGCATTAAAACAACACTGTACCCAAATGGGAAATATAAATACAACTGAAAAGACAACAACAATGCTATGTTACAGGGCAATAAAAAATTTATCCAGACAAAAAAGTGTGCAATAAAATTTCCCAGGAGAATAATATATGCTAATGAAAACTTTATCATTTACTTCAGGATAATTATATCAAGTTTTTTGTCTTTATTATTATATTTTCTACAGTTAGTATTCATAAACGTTTTAGCAAAAAGGTCAGACAAAAAAACAAAGCCTGGATTCATATCTTTTCATATCTGGTTGATTGAAGGGCTTTTTTGGTAACACCATCTTAAATTATCAGCTTAATTAGTGGAAGACAGTATAATTAATTATCATAATTTCTTCAACACTGTGTGATAAAATATGGCAGCTATTTAGACGACAAAGCATATTATGTTAAAACTGCAAGACGAAATTATACAAAAATGAAGATAACAAAAGATTTTTTAAATTGATAAACTTTTGACCGACTATATATAGTATTACACAAATCCAATAAACCCATATCATCAACACATAATTCAATGAAATGTAATTTTTTTTCTATGCATAAATATATTTATTTAGTATTAACAACTATATCAAAAGAAATAGTCTATTAACATTGGCTTATCCTGCTAGCTGATTCAAGAAATATATAGAAGTTAAGTTCATTTGATTTTACTTTACTCACTGTTCATACAACTTTTTTACTATTCGTAAAAAAAATTAAAAACAGATAAATTAATACCATAATGATCATTTCACTGATATGGTAATATTTTCTGTTGTAAAACGGCATTGTCTACAAATAAATTTGATTTGAATTGAACTTTACATGATACTATAAAATCTGATATACTGATGAAATTAAATAATTAAAATTAACAAAAAAAATTAAACAGAATAAATCAAAATGTGCAAAATCCTACTTATGTTATTCCCAACAGGTTTATAACTGTATTAAAGATAGTCTCCAAACATTAATGACTAGCACAGGTTACAATTGTGGACAAACAAATAAAATGACGTACCTTTGAGAGTTATCATACAGAGAGAGCAGTCAGTAACAGATATTGGGCCTGAACGACGGCTTCGATGGGAGCCTTTGACCTCCACAGATTACAATTTCTTTAGGGGTTAAAAAGACATTCCTTAACAGGCCGGCAAATCTCAGACATTTACAGAGAGAACGTTTCAAATGCCGGGAGCGCCATTCACGGCAATCAGAGTCAGAAGCCTAATGCTGTCATCAGTCCTCTTTAAGGCATCAGGCACGTGCCCAACGGAACATTCACTTGAATT
Organism: Mopalia vespertina; assembly: GCA_030265115.1. Classification (NCBI taxonomy): domain Eukaryota; kingdom Metazoa; phylum Mollusca; class Polyplacophora; order Chitonida; family Mopaliidae; genus Mopalia; species Mopalia vespertina. Next base: position 411,152 of record JAQQZZ010000004.1, read on the forward strand.
ACAGTAGAACTTAATTTGCTTCTTTGTTCACGACTTTTTAACGCGATAGTCAACGTTATATTGCACATATGGTTCAGATAATTGCTTGTTGTTCAGCCACATGAATTTGATAACGTTTATATTGCTGTTCAGTATTCAGCTGATTTGTTCATTTTAATACAGGAGTAATATTTCTAAAAAAATTCTAAATTATGTCTAATTATTATTTGCTTCATATCACACCAAAATGTCACTTGTCAGAAGTTCTAAATCACAAACATAACATTCTGGTCAGTGAGTGCCCTGGCTATAACTATCTGTAAGAGACATAAGATCATCGAGTCAAAGTCCAAAATGAAAGTACAGCTAGCAGTTAGTGCCTATAAATATCTGAAAGTTCTCACAACACAAGATAAAAGAAACTGAAAGTGCAGCTAAGATCACCCAGGAATGAATCCTCAGAAAAGAATAGTCCACTGTTTAGAGGACCAAGAGAAGTCTTACTTCAGACTGGTGTCTGCCAAACTGACATCAGTAAGACTCTGTTCACAAGCACACAGTTATGACAGCAGAATGAGTTATCTAACCTTTTGTTGTTTGCAGTCCAAGTGTTGTCCGGTTTTAACCACATGTGTGGCTAATTACTTGAGGATTGGAGAGCACACACTATCACTCAGTCCACATTGATCAGCAAACACAAACACTGGTTGTGAATGTTGGTGCTGTTGTTTAGCTGTTTCTGATTGACCCAGGGGCAGGCGAGAGTCCTCTGAACACTTAGAACATCTTACGCTATGCAGGGGCAGGTCACTGGCACTGCATTCCGATGGCCGATTTCAGAATTGCAGTTAACACAGTGGGCATCAGGGAGAAGGGTGAGCACCCCAGTTTGATTTGTCATCTGTACTGCTTAGAGAATGGTCGTCAGCGAATCAGCACTGTTGTGCAGGACAAATCAATGCTGTGAAAAAGACTGCGTCACTCACTCTAGGCGATAACACTATCCCAACTGCACTCTCCAAGATCTTGTCTGTCGGAACGCGGAGAAGATAAACATCTTATGACCAGTGTTAGTGTGGAGTCATCTCGCCTTCTACCCCCTTTGGGAATGAAGGAATCTTCCAGTATTGTCAATAAAACTCTATTGTCATCCCTTTGCCAAGGCTCTTATCAGCTAAGCCTGACAGATCCATTGTACTTCATTAAACAAAGTCTATTTTCCTGCCTCTTTTGTATCGAATGTGATCCCCTATCATTGCTGCCAGCAAAGCGTCAGATAACTCATTTTGCCATTTCGTTTTGTTCAATTTTCCTTCTTTTTTTATTTCACTTCATTCTATTTTTGCGTAATTCTTGTTCCATCTGTCCTCCCCTTCTATCAGTAAAGACTCCTGAAGACAGGAACTTGGTTGAAAAGAATTCAAGAGAAAAGAAACGAATTGTCATCACATACAACTCGACTCCAGATTACATTCAGCCAATATTCTATAGTGCTACGCAGACCCAATTCAATAAAAGACAGCATATAAAGATTCCAGCGCAGAAACTTTTCTTTAGATTTGCTATATACTTTCATCTCATTTTCACCACAATCAAATTATCTATTCAGAAGAGCACAGCAATTTCTAAGATCCAACACAACACAAAAGAATAGATTCTTTTCTTTGGGCCGATACAACAAGAAAATTTTGATTTGAAGAGAAAGAAACACTTGTGTGAGGAACAATTAAATGACACTGAGTTGGATGTTCCAATTAAAAACTTTTGAGAAAATATTCTACACAAAAAAGAAAAGTTCATTCTACTTAATTGGCTTTAAAGAAAATTGTTTTCATCGAATATAATTCCTAATGTCACACGCTCACTAAGCTTTGATAATAAACAGGAACTGGAATTCTTCGGGGAAAGGAGATAACATTGTGGAATGATGACAAAGGGTGATGAACAATTCTATTAATTTTTTCACAATATTTTTTATGAAAACACAATAAAGGCATCAGCAGGAGCGCTCTACAATCAGCCACAACAGTTCAATGGAAGGGCAATTAGAGGGGATCTCTGAATTTCAACTATCAGAAGCTTGTTGCCAGGGTAACAGCACAAGTCTTTAAAAGTCTGGAGCTGTGGAATCCAGTTAAGTTTCGACATGGACTCGAAAGAAATGAAGGGGAAATGGAATCTTCCTCAACAGACAAAGCCTTGCCCTGGAGAGTCGCAGAACAATAGGCATGGAGAAAAGTTACAGCGGTGACGCAGGCTGTCGCAGGCATCCTTGCTTCCGTACGATGGAGTTCTAAGCGTCACCCAGATAAATTGAAAGGCAGAAAGACTCTTGTGATTATTGGCTAACGATAAAGGAATGTGACCAAGCCATCAAACAAAGACCCAATTTGCCGCTTGCCAGTAACAAAGGGTAATCAAGCTTTAGAAATTGCTTTCAACAATAGTCTTGGGGGTAACTAGTGGAAATGAGAAGGAAGAATCTGAGTTCTGTTCTGGAATTCTGCAACAATCTTAGTGCCAGAGATTCCATAAAAGAACCCTTCTCTTGTCAGCTGGCGGAGTTCGAAGGGACCTAAAAATATTGTTAATTAAAACTTCATGTGCTACTTAATAAACACGGAGTGCTTTTTATCATCTGTCAGCGTTATTAGCTGAGGCAGGGGATTTCGCCTCTGATGGAATTGATGTAGCAAAAGAACAGAGAGACATTGATTTTTTGGAACTGGTGATGTCGGGCTCTCAACAGTCCCTGAGTGGCTAGTGCATGAACACACACACAAAATCTGAGAGTAATAATAACAGATTTAGGCACATTGTCCTCGAGAAGAAAACATCATCGGGCTATGGCATGTGTTATTTGGTGCTACAGCTGGCCCTAGTGGGGCTAGAGGAACAGACCGAGCCGAAATAATCAAGATCAACATTGGAAAGGTTATTGATTGGCATGCCGTTTTTCTCGGCACCCTGAGTGCTGAAATGTGGGCAGAACATTGATGCATGAGATCAATAATTGTTGAAGCAGGATTGTTTCATGTGGTATGTCAAAGGCCACATCACCTATGGCCTATCTCTTGGGGTATATACACAATGTATATCTCAATCTTGCCACAAAATATAACCATTCTCACGTTTCCCCAAATTATCAATGATAACAAACTTATATTCTGAAAGCAACCAGTATGGCCCTTCATGATTTCAAAGGAGTTTTATATTTGACAGATTGAACCGTGGACAATAAGAAGGTGTCGAGTCTAACACATCAGTTCAATTCACTCTTGACATTTTTCCTTGTAACTCAAGACAATTAAAAACAGGAACGGTGGTTTACAATTGCAGAACGACGGGTACAGGTCAAGAGGCAATATGAGTGTGAAATTTGGGTCAATGACCAGCTATTCATTTTTCAGCAATTGCCATGATTTGTTTGTATCGTTTTGCTAATGTATTTGTCTCCTCTTTTCCCCCCACATTTAAACAGTCCTCGCAACAGATAAAATCATTGTATCGTTTGTTTGGTTGGTGTTAAGTGGTGTACAGGCCGTATAAAACCTGGTCACTAATAAACCATTTCAAACTTATTTGTTAAAAGTCTCTTCAGGAGTATAAATGTAAAATAAGTTAATAAGAAGACACGGACAGTTTTGAAAATTTGACTTGTTTGATTTGAAGGCGTTTAAATTTCTATACAAATAGAAAAACAACAAGCCCAAGCAAAGTCCAAATGAAGAACAATGGTATCTTCTTAACAACAGAAATTTGTAATAGCCTCGAATTACAAAGACTGTTTGCAAAGTCTATTCCTGTACTGTTATTATTAGGCCAATGACCTATGATTATTCAATTGTTGGTAGCTTGCCTTTAATAAATGTTAAATAAAAGTATTTTTGTTTATAAATGTAGAAAAACATTTCACTTTGCTTCACCAAAATTAGAACATATTGTCAAGTTAGTCTACCAGCCCGAAATGTTGACAACAATCTAACAAAGCTAAAGGCCCAAATTTGTTTGTTTGATTATTTGGGTTTTTACATCATACTTCAGGTTAATTCACTGAAATGAAGACATGTTAACCCAATATGTAATTTTTTCTCATGTGCCAAGAAAACACAGTATGATAATGCTTGGAACATATTGTACCGGCCTTAGTAAGAGGGCACAATCTCTCAGGAACAGACACTTACATGCGCAAACACTGAACCACCCATACAGGTTCAGAGAACAAGACTTACATAAATATATGGTGCTGTTATAACAGTATATTCCATTTAAAAAAGTCATCAGTACTTGATGAACAGGAACCGGAGACGTCTATGCTGGCGTTATCAGTACAAGAACAGACTGAATGGCTATCACAAACTTCTTTAACTGATGAGTAAAAAAGTAAATATTTTTCAGCCTGTAAACACAATCGTAAATGATTTAAATTTAAAAATGTGAATAGTTTCATTCACACTTTCGACATACACTACTACTTGTGGGCAAACAAACTTTAAAAAGAAATGTAGCTCTTTGCATTAGAATCTTCAAGATTTTGGCATTGTGAACCAAACTGGAGAGAAAGTATCAGTTTAAAAACTTCTTCAATGAATAAAAACATATTTTTCTTAATTTGTATGTTTGATTGGGGTTTAATGTGGTACTCAATTGTAATTCAGTTTTATGACGGATTGTCCACTTCTTATTTTGCATTGACTGAATACGGTGGACACTTGCAGGAAACCTCATGAAGGCCACCCCTATGATTGCCGGAGTCATGTGTGACTCCCTCATATAGTGTACCTGAGGTTGATGGTGGGGAGTACTTTATTTCGGATCAAGATCCATGACAATAAAGCAGCATTGTGCAGTCAGACAAATGTACATTAACAGAGAAAGACACCAAAATGAGTTATTATTGTTTCTGTGTTAATATTCTTCATTATTCATATCACATGACAAGTCCAAAATAGGAGTGTGATATTTCAACAAAGGGCGCAAAAAGGGTGTTTTTCTCTGCTATTTGAGGCCTTGGGTAGCCTGTTAAAAGGCCCAAACAATGACAATTCATTTCCTCTGTATAATATAGATAAGACTATTTCACGAAACACTTTATTAAACAAACATGTCTATCACAAAGTCTTTTGTTACCAGTTGTCTACACTCCAAGATCACCACACCCTTTTAAAGGGAACAAAGTCTATTTCAACATTACAATACAATCTACGTCTAAAGTCACTGACACACATTTTATTGCATTTCTGGCCCCACTTCTAAACTGATAACTTTCAATATGGAGCGCAATAAATCTTGACACCAGAAAAGAAAATTTGCTCAGTAATTGGTTAACATTTGGACCAAAAAAGGTTAAAGGTTTATATTCAATAATAATAATAACAATTTAATCTACACGTACTATGCCACCAAAAATGTAGATGTTTTGGACACAAAAGGTGACAGTATAGAAAAAGTTAAAATATTTGTTGCAGTTTCTTTTTATATAGCTTCGATTATATCAGATACAGTTATCACCATTACCAAATTTTACGATATTTTAAATTCTATTTCATATAATGACTCTTTCTGGAACAAATCATTATTATGCCCTTTTCGTTTCTTGCGTATAATGCAACGCCAGTCTTGAAAATTTACATCTAAGTCAAATAACAGGACTTATTTCACTATATAATGTAAAGTAGCAAATACATATAGTGAATTTCAGTTATTTTAAGTTGAGATCATTTTACCCCGATTGGACTGTCTCATATCTGTGAATGTTACCTAAGTCACTTTTCAGTTATTTTGAGTTGAGATCATTTTATCCCGAGTAGACTGTCTGCCATCTGTAAATGTTACCTAATCCTTACAAAGCAGACTCATTTCTCTGTTTACAAAACTAGTAGTTTTAATTTACTTTTTCACAATAAAACACTGATTCTTCTGTGCAGACAAAACCTTAACATCAAACGGTCTGTTATTTAAGAAAGTTGAATGGCTATCAACAAAAAGAAATATGTTTGGAACTTTATTTGACAATGTCTCGGAGTTTGAGACGCCTCAAACAAACAGCACTGGTGTACAATTACAAACAAATACTGGAGCGATTACATTATGTTTGACTGAATCTTATCTGAGTTTACAACCGTCTCTTCACTCGAGAAAAATAAGTCATCTGTCATCCTGTAAGCTGGAATGAACAATGGCAGCTCAACGCATGTCATTCTTGGAGACCTCGAAGGTCTACAGCTATAAATAATATATCTACTTAATACAAATATTAAATCTGGCACAAATGTCATACATATTCAGGTGATATGCTTTTGTGTCATAGTTTCAAACAAACACATTTTTGACAACATTGAATTAAGTTCTAAAAAATGAATTGTTCAATTACAATATCTTTTTCACTTTTGTTTTACATAATATTTTGAATCTCTTGGAATTTAACAGAATGCAAGACCGTATCTGATCATAATTTTATTATTTCGTCAGTTCTAAGCTACATGTAAACTGGTATTTACATGTACATGTATCTTGAAATAAATAAAAATAATAGGGAACTCATCTCTGAAAAGACTCATTGAGAAACTTCATTCAAAAAAAGACACTTGGAATGTTTGTTTGTCCATTTGTTTGATTGGGGGGTAACACCATAACACCATCAGTGATTTAAAAGACCTATGGGGAACTCCATAGACAAATCCTGTGGAGGAGTTTAGGGGTTTGGAAAACCCACGACAATCTCTAAATAGAACAGACCAATGGAGGAACTCCTGGGTTTAAAACACATATGGAGACTTTCCCATTGGATAGCAAATCATCCCCACTTGTTCAGGGTGGGTTTTAAGCACCTTTTAAGTTAAACACAGAAGGAGAGTATGGCATAAAACAGTAATCAAACAAATAAAACAAATTATCACACTTCAACTTGTATCTGATTGCAAGTGAAGCTCTCAGCTTTAACTGCCGAGAAATCTATGAGGGGCATTTATAGTCCAACATTTTTTTTTAAATCTATACTTAGAGAATTTAAGATAAGGGGCTAGCATAGAGAGTCTCATGTTGCACAAGTTGTAATTGCCTGTGTTGAAAAAAAGCTGAGAATAAAAAGCATCCACTAGTCATTGTTTGACCTTGCACGATTATGTATGGCGGCAGATAACAAACCAATGCGTGAAAACATTAGACATTTTCAAACATAGAGGGACAACACTCGTCACGATGGCTGCAGATATCTCCCTGTTGATTTTACATATAAACATTGAACAAAATTTGAATTATCGTTAAAATATACAAAGGCAGAACATCTGTTATAAAGAAAGGGGAGAGGAGGTCAAAGGGGGAGGGATAAGAATTCCCAAAAACACATGTCTTAATAACTATTATATACATGATCTATAAAAGCATAACGTCATAACAAACTGATCAATTGCCATTTGGCTCTGGGGTATACATGATATATAATAGTACTTCAATACCATACAAAGAACATGTACAATTAGTACTTAACCAGTGCTATGGAATAAGGAAACCACTCCCATTGAAAGCCTTTCATAAGTTTGATCAAGTTGTCTTGGTATGATTGGTTTTATGCCGTTCTTCAACTTCAGGTGATTTCACTCATATGACTGAGTATGCTCTCTGTTCACTCATCTTTTAAAAAAACTTACAGCTAAGTGTAAAATTAATTTTAAGCCTTAATTTGGAATATGTCACACTTACCATGTCTCCTGGGTTGATATCAATGTAGTTCCTGGGTTCCTGAAACCAACCAAAACAAATAACAATTACAAACAGCTCAGAGATTAAAACAGCACTCCTTTCACTACGACAGACCTGCCTACCCAAGAAGAAATTTATGTGTAAATATTAGTTTTTTTGGAGTATTTTCTTTCCATTTTGTGTATTTTTGTGTTATAGCATACTACAGAATATTAATTTTTGTATGTATTTTGATGTTTTTTTAGTGTATTTAACATAAATTATGTGTAAAAAATACTCCAGATTACATCAGGTAGGCAGGTCGGCTACAGGTCACACTTTCTTCATATATTGAACTTTCAAATTTATTCCAAACATAATTTTCAGGTAATGGTGACATCAACAAATGTTCTCTATGATAAGAGTTAGATTCTAGACTCACAAAGCTGACCAGTCGGGACAATAAGCAGTGGACTGTAGTCAGTTTCTCATTTGGATAGCTTCCTATTCTTCAAAGGGCCTATAATGATCGGATGAATGAAAAACCTAAATTTGACAAGGCTAAATATTATTAATGAGTCAATGTTGAAGTGGGCTTGAAATGTTCCCAATTGGTCATAAGAACTGTGAGGGCAAAAACCGTTGTCTCTGTTTGATCTGAGGTTAATCTGATGTGTCATGTCCATCTTGTCTCCAATATGGATAGATCTCACTGGTTTGGATTTGAGTTTTGTTTGTTTGATTGATTGGGGTTTAACGTCGTACTCAAGGGTATTTCACTTATATGACGACGTTCCAGCTCAATGGGTGGAGGAAACCACCCTCGACACACTGGCAACAAACAAAGACAACACGGAACAAATACAGGACAATAACAGGACGTAATACAGACACCACAAACAAATCAGCTTCCTGTTCCCCTTTTAAAGCCCTGAGAGCAACATGAGGCTCCCTCCAACCACCCGCAATTCAAGTTTTGAGTTAAATATTCAATACCATTTCACTGATATGAAACTGGCATGCCATTGTGACAAAAAATGTTTCAGTTTTTGTTTTTATTTGTTATAAGAATAATTCGTTATTTCAGACACAAAAAGGTCTATATGAAATCAGCATAAGTACAAAGAAAGATTTGTATACACAGAAGAGCCAACAACCAAACACAATGTTGTCTATAATTATCTATACAGTAATTGTAATCTGCTGTAACTTAAGGTAATTTCACTCATGAAAGGTTGTCAGTGTTAAACTAAAGAAGACCTGTATATATAATACATGTACTTACGGTCAAAATGAGGTTTATTCATGTGCTGAACACAGAATGATTTCGTGCCAAAGAGAGCTCTGGTTAAGGTCTCAAATCAAAGACAATAAACAGGCGTATTCTAAGTACTGATGATAACATCAACATACACAATTACTTTTACCTGCATTTGTTTGATGTTTAAATAGCAGCATATTGACAATGGTTTTAAAACAAAGTGGTATTCACATCGGACTATAACACAGAAATTCTGTAAAGCTGATGAAAAACCATTACGTATCAATAATCAATTGACCATAACAGAAATAAAGATCCAATTAAATCAAGAAACAAACATTAGTAATTTAAAAAATAAATAAATACCACCATGCCAATTAAGCAATATCACTGACCAGCAATCTGTTTTTTTTTTACAGCTGTAGCTACATGTACATCCATAAGGAAATAACACACTATACACAAGACGAGCAAAGAAGTTGAATTGAAAATAATAAATTGTTTTTCTCTTTCTCTGTTAACATCTGTTGTCCTACATGATAAAATCCATTACAGAAACAAAGATCCAGTCTAAAAAAACACATCTGGCAATAGTGTCTTGTAAGGACAATGGAGAGGTCAATCAATAAAGTGTAATAACCTTAACAATCAACTTTCTCTTTGTTCTTTTTATGTAGCAATAAGAGAGCTATAAAGGACGTGGCTGAAACAATTAGATGTGTGTAATGGACAGGTCGCTCTATTGAACAGGCTTTCGCTTTGACAAATACTGACTAAGTATTAAGAAACTTCACATCATATACCAGACGCACAATGGTTATTGCCCTTTTTCTCTACATAGAAATCTTCATCACGTTTATAAAGTTCACGGAACAGCTGCGTGGCATTGATCTCTTCATCGGAATTTTCTGAAATATCGGTTGGCAGTCAGCGTTTTTCCCATCCCCCTTTCCCGCCAGGACCACGTTTTCTCAAGCCTAACAAACAGCATTTTCTTCGAATCTGTGTTATAACTAAGCTGTCCAGTCGATGACGGCTGTCGCGACTTGACCTAAACAATCATTGTACTATACCGTACTAATTAACAAACAAGACTTAACGAAGCCTAAAATACTCTTTGCCATTATTTAAATTATCAAAAATATCATTGTCGGATAAAAACATAAGTACATTTATTCAGGAAGAGCAATGGGCATTTTGTACTAAGAGGTGCTATTTGCTAACCTTTTACTAACTTTCGTGCTTTTTGAAATGAGTAATAATTCAAAATTTAAATGTGAACCATTAGCAATTTTAAGGATGTAAATTAATTTAAAAAAACTGTTAAAGTTTTACATCTTCGATAAAAAGGATGAGCGCAGCATAAATAACCCCAATCAATGTGCGAATTGTCTTATAACTTGTTTTTTTTTAATCTAAAAGTTGTCACAATTTGATAAAGTCAAGCTAAAAGATCAGCCAAGCGTCTTTAATAAAATAATTCAATGCAGTGTCTTGAAGTAATACTACGAACTAATGACACCTCGGGCCAAAACATTGTTATAGGGAAACAGATTATATAGCTATATTTAGGCTTTTGTTTTAATAGGCGGACATTTTAAGCATTTATGCAAGTTCTTTGGTTTTTTGTTATTTCAATATCCCTCAAAAACATCAAAACGTATAATATTTATTTTCCTGAAGTGAGATGGAAAAACTATGAGCTGTCAGAAATCCAACAGTTTAGCCCCAATGACCAGCAAATGAATTTGATTGGTTTTCACTGTTCAAGATTTTGTTTTGAATCAAGAGACTTACTCCCTGACAAAATGTAAGAGAGGGTGACAGAAAACACTGGATGAATGGGGTGCTAAAGCGGTGCTCCATGTTATACTGCCTTTTATAGCCAGAGGTCAAAAATTTAAAAATATAAAAATTAAAAAATATATATAAATAAATATCCCCCCCTCCCCCCCTATGATACCAAGTTCAAATTATTTAAAATTATATAACAATAAAGATTACTGTGAAACATAAACTTAAGACTCAAAACCAGTTAGTTTCTTATAATTTATCAAGTAAAAATCCCTAAAGGAGTAACAAATTAAATTTTAACTAAATTTCTAAGATTTTTAATTTAAGAATGTTGAAATCTACAGGTTTGGCCCTAAGATTATTGACATTGACAGTATAAGGATGAAGCAAGTTTGTAAGGTGTCGTGATAATATTCTGAGACAATGGAAAAAGATGTGTCCTCTTGATAACAACCTAATGTCTTCCTGTGTAACAATAGCATGTGGTGGGATGAAAACCTCAGCCTCTATGGCCTACACAGTTAAATTACATTTCATATTCAAACCGCCTTATCTACATATCACCCCTTGGGACGAAAGAAATTAAATGCTCTAAAAGAAACAAAACACAAGCTTTGACTTTGTCTAGTTCCGTCAGTACTTAATTGGGATGCGCAAGACGCTAACTCTGGTCACACTGCAGTGATTTTCAAGGCTTTTAACTCCGCTTTTTAAAAACGAAGGGCGTATAATAAACTTAGAAGATGAGTCATCCCTATATCCTATACCGAAACACAATAGTGTCACTCCGCATAGTGTCATAATTAAAATAAAAAAAGCTAAAACAAGAGAAAGGCTTCCACACAAAAGAGTTTTTCAGAAAGTAAATCTATTCAAGAAATCCCTTCCAGAACGTTCAGATGATCAAATCATCAGTGCATAAAAAATGCAAATAAAACAACAAATACATGTAACACATCTTCACACTTTACATTCTGAACATTAGTCTTCTAACATACCTGTACAGGTACATAATAAAGGAATTTACATACACAAATAGTAGTATTTTATTGCCAGATGAAAAAGAGATTTAAAGCCTTAAATCCTCGGTAAATGCTGGAAAATTCAAGTTTTAAAAAAAATATATTCGGATGTGTTTGAAAATGAGACTGCAATAGTTTGATGCTCAAAACATTGGATTATTGTATGTCACTATCATAATTGTGATATATCCTTGAGAACGGCATAAACTACTGATTAGTTATAAATCAATCAATTAATTAATTAATCAATCAATCAATCACATCCTTCAATTGAAATAAGGAAAGGCTTTCAACGTAAAACACTTCTCAAACTTTAACTACAATGTATGATAACCTGGATATATGAAAATGATTTTGACGAAAGTTCTTTCTATTTGCATTTTAGTTCTATGTTTTGTATTGTTTTGTTTTCTATCTTTTTGTTGTTTCTTTTCTCAAGTAAAAGCTCATTGACCTGCTCTAGTTATATATTTACACCAGCCATTCAATGGGGGACCACAATGAGACCTTACATCAATACAGATCAAATACCCACCGACAGATGATCTTAATTCAGGAACAAGTACCTTTCCATTACACAAGGTCGAGACAGAAATGGCCATACCATTGTTTAACTGACAAGAATGTAACATAGCAACCTTTTATTTAAACCTTGAGAACTTTGTATGTACAATGAAATATCGACTGAATTAAGTAGCAGACACACAGTAAACCTTAGATAAGGACAATCAAATTTTATCAACATCGCGTTCAAAATGTGGAAAATAATTGATAAGTTTCAAGTAGAATTACGCTATTGTTTTGAAATCAATTAAAATTAAAAGGCTACAGCACGCTGTATTGATACATGTAACAGAAGTCTCTGAGAAAACAAAGAAACTTTGATTAAAATATTTTTTTTTAAAGTTATCACAAATATTGCTTCTTTTTTTTTCTGAACACCAGTGCCAGAGATGGTAAAATTAGTTGTACCTGTCAAAACATGCTACAATTTAAGCCAATTAATATGAAACTTTTTGCAGTGAATAAGACAGTCCTACAACGTTTATTTGTTTGGTATTTCTCACCACACTTAGTGTTATTGTCTGTGGATCAATCTCACCATAACAATTGCAATGAGACTGCTGTGTCAATGATCGATGTTATAGTCCAACCAGTTACCTATTGGTAATCTGTTAGACATTTTTATTTATTATCACATACTTTAATTAATTATTGTTTGTTTGATTGATGTTTAACGTCGTACTCAAGGGTATTTCACTTATATGACAACGTGCCAGCCCAATGGGTGATGGAAACCACCCTCAACACCAATGCCAAGAAACAAAGACAAGACGGGACAAATAAAGGACAATAACAGGACGCAATACAGACACCACAAACAGATTGGCTTCCTGTTCCCCTTTTCTGAGAGCACCAGGGCAACATGAAGCTCCCTCCAACCACCCGCTAAATTAATGAAGACCTACATGTAGATCACTAGGTCTGATCTGATTAATCAGGCAATATTTTTTAACCATATGAGCTAATTTTTGTTAATTTGTCAACAATTAAACTAAAAGAAAGCTACATGTGTTAAAAACAGAAAGAAAGCTATATGTGCTAAAAACAGAAAAAAAAAAAAAACAGACAGTAATATAGGCTAGCTCAATAAATTATCAATTATTTAAATTTGTAATGAGTAAGCCTGTCCATGTATCCTTGTGACTGTAATCGGATAACCAAGTTTTACATGTCCAAACTAGTAGTCCCCCTTAGGATATAGTTTCGTTAAGAAACAGGTATTTTTAGTGGTTTTCACAAACAGTATAACTATTGTATGCACCCGAACTCCTGCACACACCTTTTAACTATTGAGCCATTCTTTACTGCTGACAATACTTTCTTATTTTACAGTTCGTACATAAAAAAGCAGAAAATTTGCATAATATGACCACAAACATTTCTAATGCGGTAAATAAAGCCTCCTATCCCACTAAGAGAAGCAGGAAATTAAATCTGAACAATAGGATGGATTCATCATAGAACTTTGTTATTACCTACGCCTATAGTGTATTTGTGTTCTTTACATTATTAAAGGTCTGAAGTGTATACTGTATGTAAGCCTCATTAAAATTTCTGGTAGCATTATATACACATCATGTTACATGTATGTATTGTTAAACATGACTAACTGTATAAAGATGGAGGTGCACCCAGCATTTAATTAAATTTTTGTCACATGATTCTAACTTTACTTCTACTTATTTCTAAATCTGTACTTAGACCTAAATGTTGTATTGCTATTTTCTTTAAGCAGCATATTGTAATATTAACTTTGAACATCATACTGAACAGCCAATTTAAAAAAAAAAAGAGTTTCAGGGTAGATTATAGGCAGTAACGATTTTCCTTAAGGTACTGTTTAGTAAATGACTATATGTTTAGATTGAGTATAATCCAAGACAAAAGTGACAAGGAATTTCTTCTGACTGGACTCTTTAATCTTTATCATTGAATTTTTGGCATTAATAATCAAATGATTGACATACAAAGGACAAAATAAAAAGACAATCTAATCTAGAAGAAGGTTAAGATAGTCATAATAGAAGTTTGGGTTATTTTGTGGGTCTCAACCCACCTATTATTGAATATTTTGGTATGTACTCATGGGGTGGACTTTGGACCCCCTATTGACAATGACAGATCTATTGATAATAACTTAGTTCCAATAAGAAAACAAGTAATCTAAAGCTTGCCAGGAAATGGGACAAGTGCTGTTTGAATAACCCCCCAACCTTACATACTACATGTATATTCGGAACTTAACATTTTCCCAGTTCTCACAATATGAATGTTGTTTGTTTTATTGGTGATTCACGTCGTACTCAAGGGTATTTCACTTATTTGACGACGGATTGACTACATGTATTTCTGACTCTGCCCTAGTTAAATACAGTGAAAAACTTCAAGAAAACCTCAGAAGATTACTGATGCCACCTTGTTGGACTCCCTCACATACCAGAGGACGATCAGTAGTCAGACATGCCAACCACTAAGGCACGTCTCCCTCACCATATTTAAGATTAAATATATTGAAACGTTTTGAGTGCTTAAAAGAACAAGACTCAACAAGAGTCTATAAATTATGGACTAAACTAAAGTGTAAATGTTACTCAACATCGTTTATCTAGGTAAAGCAGTTGTAAATAATAAGGGGGGAGGGGAGGATAATTAGATTATCATTCAGAGTATATTAAAACATAAATGAATTTACACCTAGCTTAAGAGTATTTTACTCATGTGATGAGGGTGTATGGACTTTAACACTAATTGCCACACTTATACAATCATTTTGGTATGCTGGAAAATAATCTTCCTCTAGTGCTAAGAATGAACTGTATGACTAAGCCCAGAACATACTAGCCTTAATAGAGAGAGGACCTGTGGATGCAAGTCTGAGATGAGAACAACAAGTAATCAAGTTTGGGACCTACCAATACCAGCTTGAGAGCACGGTGGGGTCTGCAAGGCCCATGCCATTTGCCGTGTTGATGTAAGATGGGGCTAACTGGCACTCCATCCCTCCATACATTGTAACACCTGATTACCACACCTGTCTCGAAGACTACCTGCTCAACCCAATGAAAATCTCCACAGGTAGATGTTTAGATGGCAGTATCACAGGTAAACACACAAAATTTCCTGGTAGGTAAGATACGTCAATGGCAGAGCCCTTAATATAACCCTAATAGTCCTCAAGCTGCTTGTACTGTACACATCACACTGAGCTTAACAGTGGGACAACAAAACTAAACTGACAACGGCAAGTACAGGAAACCCCTAACGACAAACAATAGCTTTAGTAAGATCGCGTCATCTCCTGTTTCTGAACACAACGTGTACAATACAACATCCCACGTATAAACTAGTTTTACACCCCAAGCTCTTTCTTCCCAGCTTTATGTTCACTCACAAAAGACACTTTAAGAGGGAAAAAAGTCCCTAAAAAGTCATCCCTGATGACCTGGATTAATATGTCTGATAAGATGTGAAGCCCTCAGGCTAACGTATTCACACAGGCACATAGAATCTAACTTTCTGGTACATTGTGTGTGCATAAAACACAACACTGATATATATCAAGTAAATATACTGAATGAGTGACCTTAATTAAGCAAAATTGAAAATTGTTTTTTTATTAATCCTTGGTCGGATGTAATATAAATACTCCAAAAATTGTAGACAGAAAAGTTAAATTAACCCAGAGCTAAGGAAGTATGATATAAAGAAACCAAACTATAACTGAGGGTAAGCCATTTGGAAACACAAAAAGACAGTAGATTGGGATAAATGTCCAGTAAATTGTATTATTTTTGTGACACAATGAGGCTGACATACTTTTAACGACAGTAGCAATAGAAATGATAAATGTAGAAGTCTTGCTAGGAGAATTAAGAAAAGGAGCTTTCATGTATTTCTGCTGAAACAAATTATCCCAACTCCCATTCTTAGCAGAACATGGAATGATGTGTCACAGTTAAATATCTTTTTATTTATTAAATAATCTCTCCCTCCCC
>JAQQZZ010000005.1:9336-20738 GCA_030265115.1 Mopalia vespertina
AGGGTTTAACGCCTTACTTAAGGTTATTTCACTCACATGATGGCGTGCCAGCCCAATTGATGAAGGAAACCACCCCAACACCAGTGGCAATGAACAAAAACATCACAGGACAAATACAGGACATTCACAGGACAATACAACGACATCACAAACATATGGGCTTCTTGTTCCTCTTTAGCTCAAAAAGCACCCGACAACAGGAAGCTCCCTCTAACCACTAGTTTAGACATCATGTTTTCAAATGTTATCTGGTTACACCGCTCATAAATGTGTAGGTTAAACTCATCATAATGAATAGTATGGACAAAATGAAAATCATACTTGTTTCTGAGATGATGTAACATATGAAGAACTGTAATGGAATCTTTGGACATCCAGTAATCCTCTTCCAACAACAACACCAAACCTTCATAATTCTTCATCACTGTAAGCCCATCAAATACTCGGTTCAACTAAAACATAAACATGATAGAGGTCATTTAATTTACCTAGTAAAATTCGGTATACTTATAAGTGACATAAATAATAATGAATAATCATGGGTTGAGTGGAGTTTAAAAATTAAATTTTGACAAAAAAGAAGTGCTAAAAATCGTGCAAAACCCATCCAGCTATACACTTACAAAATACTGTATCAAAACTTTCAAGTGTAAAATTAAAGGACTTCTAGATAGAATTTTTCTATAATTTTTTCACTTAATGTAGGACAATAAACAGCATGTTCAAATAAGGAAGCATTTCCATGATTCGATTTTTGTTTAATCGCCTTTTCTGTGTTTGCCTTGGCGACGTGGAGGCGAACTGAAGGCTAGTAATAGGCGAACGACAAGAGTGGTATGTGTTTTGTAACTGTGTATTGAGAATCCACATTATAAGTGAATGCGCATTGATATAGCAGTTTGTAAACAGTATATTTACTACACCCGATTACCCGCCGCATGGAACGAAATGACAAAAATAACTGTCCACATCTGTTGAACACATAAATGTTCAACTAATAAAATACAGTTTTAAACTATGAGACACAAATATAATTCTCTTCCTTATTATTTGAGTTTTGTCTAATTGCAGGTAAATAGCTGAATTAAATGTAAACTCTTCCTGCATAGAACGAGTTGACAGTGACCCTTCACACAGCTTCACGGAAATTTAAATTCACAGAACCAGTCTTCACAAGTTATTTGTATAGTATTTTTCTTTAGTGTCGAGAAATCCTTGTTTTCAACTGTTTCAGACTAATCTTTAAGTATACAGTACTTTCTTTATAAAAACTTACGCTCTGTGTTTTTTCAGGTGAACAGCTGGATTAAAATAAACCCTTCATGTGTAGAATTACATAATGAGATCTGCCTACACAGCTTGACTGACAGTTTAAGTCACTTAAGTCACTAAACTTATTGATAATGGTTAATCCGTGTTTATAGTCTGTGTGTTATTTGTTGATTTCTAAGGTCTATCATTGAATATATTGATGAAAATCACGCTGATCAAAAGTCAATAATCAGACAGTGTGAGGTATCTTGGTCAGTAATTGTCATGGTGAGATAGTTAAAACATTTTTATTTTACCTCCGCTCATTTCAAAATGCAAAATTATTTATTTATCTTTTTAAAAAAACATTTTCTTGCTTCAGAAGCCTGTTTTGTTTTTGAGCTTACACAATACAAAACCGCTGGTTCAAAAATGTTGAAATACAAATAATTACACTTTCTTCCATCTATACTATACTTTCACATACATAAAGCACGTTTATAGAATGTATAATAAATCAAAATTGTAATGTTTTTTACAAGTTTGATCGGAATTAAACAGCCACTTTCAGTTATGTGTTGGCAGGCTTTAAAAAACAGATCAATGTAAGTATGTTTAATTACCGTAAATCACTTCCAATTTCATCCATAATATGGCTACTTTAAAAGTTATTTTAAGGACTTAGATATGGTTCCTGGAAGACAGATTAAACATTTTTCAGTTAGAAAACATCAGGATTTCTCAGAAAACATAAATTTGTTTCCCAGGAAATGTATCTGAGTCCTTAAAATAACTTTTAAAGTAGCCATATTATGGACGAAATTGGAGGTGATTTACAGTACCACTTTCTCTTTTGGCTTCCTTAAATCATGTATGTATTGAGATTTAAAAAAAGAAGAGTTAACTGTTTAATTGATTTGATATATTATTCTCTGGTGTATCAGACAATTTAACCCACAATTCATTTTACTCAAGAAGGAATTTTGAATTAATTTACTCAAACTCTCAAACGTTTAGGAAGACTTGAAATTTGCAAGTTATTAATCAAAACGGCTTCATTCATTTATTTATTTATTAATTCATTTATTGATTCATTCATTCTATTGATTTAATTTTATTTGTAAATCGGTACTCTTGGATTCAAATTTAACCCAAATCTGGTTAACCAAATTATGTATTGAAAGTGATATAGTGACTTAATACCCACACAAGACAACCAAGGATTTTTTTTTCCTCTATTTTTATTTTTACTGCTATACGGCCTACTGTCGCCATAATAAGCAACTGTCACAAATGTATTGCGCCACCTATATACGTGTTTAATACCTGGGTTCTTGTTATCCCAGATAACATAAAGACTTGACAATAGAGTCAATGGCCCGTTACAATGCTAAATATAAAACTGGTGTTTGATAGCAATGAATTACAAGGCTTTAAGGGATATGTTAGCTGCGGTATCAATATTAAAGAAAAAGTTCTCCTTAGCTTCCTAATTTCATATACCTCAATAGTTTGTAAGGATAGCTTACAAATAAATGGAGATTGAACGCTTTTGTTATTTTCTTTGAACCGTGTATGCTGTAACACTTTGATGGGTCAGCCGTTTACCCAGTCAACTCGGTCGCAACTGCTGTTTGTGATGAACAGGTCAACAGGTACATATAAGCTAAACGGTACATGTAGAGACATTTAAAAACTATTGCACTGCTAGAATAAGTTTCTGGTTCGAATCGCAGTGTAAGCAAGCAAAATTAACTTGTTCTACATTCATAAATAGAAAGTTAGAATCCGGGTCCAAAAAAAAGGCGGCTCACAGGGGGCATGAAGTAATTATTTTATTTTTTTTTGGATTTTGTATTTTGTAATTTTTTTTCTACCCGCCCCGAAATTGATTTCCGCCTGCCCTGAAATAAATATCCTTCTGACCCGAAATAGATTTACAGCCACGATTTTTTTCTTTTTCTTTTTAACTGAAAGCAAAAACTCCTGTGGCGGTTGCTCGAAGCGCTCTTAAATGTAATCCGCTATTAGATGACGTCCCGCGATGTTGAAGGTATAATCGGGTATTATAGCGGCTAATAGTCTTTCGAGCAACTGACCCCTGTCCTCGAAGTTCGAAACAAAACCTACAACAGCATAGAGGAGTCATGTGCTAATTATGAGATAAGAAATCTTAATTAGGAGATAAGAAGTCATAATTAGGAGATGAGAAGTCATAATTTGCTGATATCACATGACAGTAGTCAGCTGAATGGTATGCGCTTTCTGATTGGCTAGAGCTATACAGTGATGTACAGCATATGGCGGTCGATCATCTCGCACCTGCCGCACAGCCAACAAACACATCAGATAGATCCCTCCTTGACCGTGATCTCTCATTTATCCAATCCCCTAAGCAGCTTAATCTCACCACGGCTGAAAGACAGTCTATTTGTAAACTGTGCCAAAATCTCGATATCGTAATTAAACCAGCTGGTAAAGGGTCAGCTATGGTCATTATGGCTAGACAGGATTACATAAATGAGGCAAAACGTCAGCTAAGTAATCCTGACCATTATAAAAAGCTAGAAAACCATTTTTGGCCAGAAAACCGTATGAATTTCAATAAATAACTCTATCTTAAAAGGATCAAATTTTCCTAAGATATTAAGCAAGGTGATTAGCTCGCAGGCCGGGGCTTTGAAAATAGACTGATGAGAAATATGGCCTAAATCGTCTATGCCTCCAGGTAGACCTATACTATCAGATTGTTCCTCAGATACTTACCATGTATCAGAGCTTATTAACTACCACCTCAAACCAATTGTTAACAGGCATCCAAGTTTTATCAAAAGAACTGAGGACTTAAACAGTTATCTGAAATTCAGGCTGATATAGACGTCATATTAGTGACACTTAAAGTAGCATATATGTACATAAATATCGACATTGAGACAGGACTACCCTCGGTATCCAGACCCCCGTCGTCCGACTACTGAGATATTGAAATTGTTGGAACTCAGCTTGAAATCTCATGATTTCGAGTTCAATGACCAAATATACCAGCAGATTAAGGGTTGTGGAAGGTTTCGTCCCAACTTTGCTCCCATTTTCATGGCAGAATGGCAACATGAAGTCCGTTGAAAGTGTGTTAAGCAGCCCCTGTTGTATCTTATAGATATTTGGATGACATATTTTTAGATGTTACGTTATACAAGGGTCCCAATTTACATACAGTGTAGGGTCTTTGGATTTAAAGGTTATCTGTAAGCCTACATATACCCACAAACTACTCTATGCTAAATCCTTTCATCCTCCACATACCTTCAAGGGAATTATTAAATACCAAATAATAAGGTTTCACAGGAATTGTAGCACTCTTGCTACCTTCAATCAGGCTTGTTATGTTGTCTTTAAGGCCCTTATTCCACGAGGGTATACCAGGCGACTACTTTGTCAGATCTAAACCCAAATCTAAGTCCTCAAAACGTTTGAAGTCGAGATGCAAACTAGATGCTTACATAGCAGATAAGTCTTCCTTTGTTGGGAAACAAACTAGACATGTTTATTATTTGGTAGACAGTTTAAACTGTGATTCTGAAAATGTGGTATACTTTATAACTGGCAAGAGGTGTCTGAAACAACATGTTGGTGACACCAAAAATCCCCTTCGGCTTAGAGCCAACAGAGCTAAAAACTAAGCCAAAACTCATATCCCCAACAGCTGAACATTTCTGTCTTCCTGATCATTCGGTTGAAGGTCACTTTGAAATCATGCCAATTGAAAAAACACAAATTCTTCCCTCTGAAGAAGAAAGCAAACAGAAACGCTTAGAAAGAGAGGCTTATATTGGATTCAAACTCTCCAAAACTGGATTCAATTGGGAACTAGGTAAAGGGGTGACTAAAAAGAAATAATTCAATTTGTATTAAAATATGGCGAACCAAGTACCCACTTCGCACGTCTCCTTTTTACAGGAATATCAAAATGTCCTCTCTCACAACGACCGATTATATAGTATATAGAAACAAAAATCTAAAGGACCTACTGGTTAAGGCGAAACTTCCCTCTGTTTCAGACAGGTTGTAACACTAATTCTCTTTAACGGATATACTCATTGGTTAATCTCTATGTCTGTGAGATATCAGTTTGTAGGCTGATTTATTCGTAACCCATATACCGAATATCTTTTTGGCTACATATTTACCAATACTTCATATACCATGTAAATGGTCAGTACTTTCTCTCGAGATGTCTGTATAGGTCACCCATAACACAACTTACGATGATTGCTATCAAGAAATATATAACAATAATAAGGGATGTATATTATATACACTACGCCTATATACCTCATTTTTTTCGAACTAAGGCCTATTAATAAACTTGTCTCTGTGAGTTTATCTATAACATGTCATTGATTAACTGGTTTTATTATTTTAATCGACATCCCTGTGCCAGTGTGATTTATTTTAAGAAATATAGAAGAGAGTCGGTAATTTAGCCGTAAAGTTAACTGGATGGTCACTGCTTTCTTTCGTATATTTAGTTGCATGATGAATGGCCGTTATTGGAACTGCTGTTGCCTTTCCCTGTTTTATACCCCACACGAGCATCTGTACTTATCTTTGGGTAGCTACTGAGTTAAAAGGCCCCAGTTTGTGTAATTGCCCTACATTGAGATTTGAAGTAGAGCTAAAATCCTCAATTAAGTAGACTTACCGGATTAATGCAGGTTTAATATCCCGATCGAATATATTCTGTATCCTTTTATTATAGGTAAACATACCTAAAAGTGGAAGTTACAGGACCTTCTACGAAAATTTCTAGTCTACAGTCAGGGTGAAAGAGAGAAAAATGGCATATTAGCACATTAAAGTGCACCATTGGCATTTGTCATTTATTCTAGGTAAAACATCACGTGACGTTAAAGATAACACGTTGGCTGACGGCCTGTAGATGATAAGTAACGCGAGAAAGTGCGTGAAAAGCCAATCGTGCACCAAACTGTTAGCAACAGATACTTGAACCGTATTTACGTATTATGTACAAGGCTATTATAATGGGCGATTTCAATAAAGTCTCGTTTGGCATATAAAATGTGTCAGGAAGTTCAGTATATCAAATATTATTGGACAGTGCTAATTGAACTAATCACAGCCGGTGAGTGAAAAAAAAAACACTTGAAATTACACAGTTATATGCCCTCTAACTCTATATCTCGAGATACAGGACTCTGCATTAAAATCTTTCGAGAGACATTATTTTGCCACACAGCGACTTAATTATAACACATTAGATGTCATTTGGTTGAGGGAGTTGGGTACAAAAACCTTGTCCCAGCGGGCAAAACTGGTGGAAATCACGTGGAAAAGACGAGATTTTTTTCCACGTGTTAACCATGTGGATAATCCGTGGCATTTGCAAATAATTATGACTTGATGATTTCCTCGAAATATACACGAGAATTGTACACGTCTTTAACACGTGAATTTTTACGAGATATACACACAAATTTTACACGTCTTTAAAACGTAATCTATCCACGTGATACTCGCGTGAATTTTACACGTCTTTAACGTGTTTTACATGGTTTTAGTTTGGTTATATTCACGTCGAATTAAAAACGTGATATTCACATGGTTTTCTGGTGGTACCATTCACGACAAATTAGTCACGTGGTATTTACATGTTTCTACGGTGGTTCCATTCACAACAAATTAACCACGTGTTATTCACATGGTTTTCTGGTGGATCCAGCCACAATACATTCACCACGTTGTATTCGTGTGGTTTTCTCGTGGTTCCACCACTTCCCCAGTATACCAACAGTAAACCACGTGATTTTGGTGACGAGTGTCCGTTGGGGTTTTCGTTTGATTATAGATCGATTTATAGTGTCGGAATAGTCTACACCACCGTCAAATAATATAACCTATAGCTATTTAAAAGTGAAATACCTTTGATCGCGGCGGCGTTAATTCTAGTGGGCTCCATAAATCATTTTGTAACCATCAAGTACCACCATCTGGTACCATCTATATAGCTGCTGTTCAACGCAGACACTATACGCAAGTCATGGAGGTAAGACGGCGACGGTTTAAATCAAATAACAAAACTAAATATGTTTGCCTATACTTTTATATGTAGCCTATTTTTACTTGAGCCACATGCGCTTTTTTTTACATTCAATGAATGTGATTTGGGCCCCCACCACTTAAATAGCTCTATGCCTGGTTGCTAGCTTATATCGGGACGATGAAGACCCCAAATAGGGCCTGTAACCCAAAAGGTCCCGGGTTCGTATCCCGGTGGGTCAAGCACATTTTTCCTCTCTTCATATAGGGACATATAGGGTCACGTTCGTCTCCAACGATCAGTATACAATAGCTGTTGACATTTGTTTGTGGGAGAGTGACAATGGGTAATTTCGATCCCCTCCCCACCCCCACCAACCCCGTCGAACGATTAATTGTCTAGTTCTAACTATCGAACTGTAAAATATAGTTAAATAATAATAGCCGCCATTTTGAATATTCCGTGTTAATCTTTGGGGGCGATCGTGTTGTCGAACTTGACACTGTACACCACGTCTCTACAATTAAATATCAAATGTTTTTCAAATTATTAAAAATCAGGAGATAGAGTTTTATTCTACGTGCTATACACACTATAAACGTTGATGGTGTGTCGACAGTCTTTTCCCATAGATGAGCCTCATTAAGGAATCGTCTGCCCTCAAATCTAAAATGCAGAAAATATTTAAATATAAATTAAACTATACTGCTAAACGGTATAATATGATATAATATGTACATATAATTTATTTATTTTGATATATATTTGAATATATATATATATATTTTTTACCCTCTCGTCGTTTATTCAAAATATATATTTTACCTATTATGGCATAATTGAGGAATAGCACAGCGTATATTTAAATATAAATTATAATATACTGCTGAACGGTATAATGTGATATATTATATATAATCCCGGTGGAGGCAAGCACATTTTTCTTCTACATTTATTCAAAATATAAAATATATATTTAGTTATTTTTTATCTACATTTTAATTGTTTGCCTCCATTGGGATTTGAACTTGGAGGCTTGAGCTTTAACCGATCACCTCTTGTTTCACTATTCTGCTATATAACACCAATTGGTACCTATGGTATATTTTCTCCCTATATATAATATAATTATTTTTAAATTCTATTATTATTATGTTTTTTAAATCATGCATGGTTGTTATCTCTCTGACTAACATAATGTGTACTTTTATATGCACTTAAGTCTTTTATAATTTAATTATATTGCATTCTCCATGTCAGTGAATTAAAGAACTGGAACTTGACCAGCTGTCACTATATGAGATACAGGCGGCATTGTTTGTTTGTTTGTTTGTTTGTTTGTTTGTTTGTTTGTTTTGTTTAGCTTGCAAAATCAGCAGTGTATTAGTTGGCCTATATTTTAAGACCACTCTTGAGTCGAACGATATTATGGTAGGCCTACACTGTAGCAATTATAATTGATGTAGCTGTTTTGCTTTCAATGATTTCTCCTGCTAATTATTCTACGATATCTCTTTGTGTTACTGACACTTTTTAGTTACAGACGTAAATTTAAGAAAATTAACGACAGATTCAATTAAATCAAAGGCTTTCAATCTTCTTAGCGTTTTTGCTGTATTTTTTTTCTCTTTCTGGGTCACCTCGATTTTATCAAAATTCCCCCTGCCGATGACGTCACACGGAGCCTTGCACATGGTACCCAGAAGACTTTGCGAATAGAAAAATGTCGTACGCCATGTTGTGAGACGGATTGCCAGGGTGTTACAAATCTGATACCATCGCGGTAGGTCAACGCGCAATGGGCGCGATTCGTGTTGCAAATTTCATTTATTTTCCACAAAGGTTCGATTGTTATGATTATTAAAGCTTCTGCAACTTGAGATTTTGGAGTTTGTTAAATAGGTCACCCTGTTTCCCTTCCTGTCTATCTCCCGCCATATTATTATTGTTTGGGTGCTCCTTGTAAAATGGTAGACGTTGTTTTGAAGGCATGCATACGAACTTAAACATTTTTGGTTTCAGGTAGCATGTAAATAGAAAGCACAGTCCATGCCCGTTCTCATGATGAGCGAAGTAGGTTGGGACAACGGACAGGAAGGTGTTGGGGGTCCTCGACCTCACAACAACATGGGTGCACGTTCGCAAGACGATGCGATGGTCGGATATTTCTTTCAGAGACCCCAAACGGATGCCGAATTAAGTAGCTACAACACGAAACGCTGGGCAGTAGGAGATGACAGTATGATAGAACAGGTAAATTTGCATTTTCTGCAGTTTTGTGACTCGGTAATGGTGAAAATCGCACAACAAAACTGTCATGCCTGTCAACAGTTCTCAACTCTAAAATCTAGGCCTCTTAAAATTTTTTAAAACAATTCCAGTGACAATTGTTTTCTTGTATAGCTTTAATGTTATATTGAAGCTTTGCAACGATTTGGCCCTTATTGATTTCTTCAAGGTGTCCTGCAGTTTGCGAAATGGTTAAAACTACACCAGCTGAAAAGTTGAAAGTGACATTAACTGTTGCACATCACATGTATGCCAGTATGCATAAATTAACTGAGGGTAACCTTAGCAGACAACTACTGAAGATTTAAACTTTTTGGATGTTTTACTTTCAGAATCGTAATGTTGGTGTAAATGAACTAGAGAGGGACTTTCAGGGACTTTCTGTGGGCCGTGATGTGAGTATTTAAGATTTCTTCATGGTTGTTTCAATCCAAACGCTTAGGTAAACAATGCGCTTTGAATTGCTGTCAGCAACAAAGAAAAGAACATGGAGGGTTGTGGGCTGGAACTCTCTGAGGCTACTTCCGTCGAGTTGACCCAGCTTTCAAAACAAACAGGACTAGGGTCAGTTAGTGAGGCTTTGGCAGCCTAAATCAACTGCATGAGGTTTTCTGGGAGTAGAATAAGGGCTGTCGTCCCTCGGCCATTTGCATGTCTAGACAGAACTTGTCTTAACTTTAAACCAAGAAGATTTCCTGTATTCAACTATTTACATCCATGTTCCACCAGTTAGATCAATTACATAACATAAAAGACAGAAATTTAAATTTAATTTAATTGAAATATATCTGCATGTTATAAATTTTTATAGTACGTTTATTTGCTAGCTCTTAAATTCTATTCTTGTGTGGTCAAATATGCTGATCTTGCATTTTAAAAAACATTTAAAAATATTTAATAACTTACACCTAGCTTTTCTCATAAGTTTACTAAAAATAAGATCTGACTGTTCAATTCGATTTAAATGTTATGGTTTATTTAACATACTTAATCGATACAACGGTTTTGCTTTAAGCTTATATCAGAGTGGGTTTAATAAAAATATGTACGGCTGTGTTTGAAACATCAGAACATATTTTGATCAGTTATTTTAAGGTCAAGTTGCAAATTTGAATTAGATATTGCCATTTATTACATGTAGAAAGCACTTAATTTTGATTGGTTATTATCAGATTTCTATTGATTTTATTATCTAGAAGAGTGAAATCTATTTAGCATAATATTAAATTAGACAATCTGCGAGAGCTGAAAACAGTGTACCTAAAGATTTAAAAATTAGGTGAGGGTGAGTGATCACTCTCCTTGAATGTGAAACCCTGGGTTCGCCATGTGCATCCATATTTTAATAATGGATGCAATGGTGAAATCTGGGTGCAGGTGCACTTATGCACCCATAATTTCAAACCCTGGTTATCAGACCCCTAGCTAGGCATATTTGGCGAGGCGCTGCGCCATGCCCTTATTTCTGGCGCCATGCCCCTAATACTGGACGCCATGCTCCTAATGCTTGTAGCCATGCCCCTTTTTTTTTTATAGTCCTTGCGTTTAAAATAGCTTGTGCCCATCTATAACTTTATGATCCTTCGGTTCTTGGCAAAATCGGCTCGGATACGAAATTATGTCACCATTTCGAAAGCTGGAGATAGAGTATTATTACCTTTTTCTACAAAAAAGCAAGTAATGCATTCCCCATTTTTCGGCTTGTTTCGGATTTACGTTCCTTTCGTAGTAGTGCAACAATAATTTCGAATATTGGAGAATGCATCGCTAAAAATGCCGCTTCGCCGGCTTTTTTGCGATTCAT
>JAQQZZ010000005.1:20838-39790 GCA_030265115.1 Mopalia vespertina
ATAATTTGTGCACAGTACATGTAGGACATTATTTAACATAATTTGTGCACAGTACATGTAGGACATTATTTAACATAATTTGTGCACAGTACATGTAGGACATTATTTAACATACTGTAATTTGTGCACAGTACAAATTATGTTACTGTTACATGATTATTTAACATAATTTGTGCACAGTAGGACATTATTTAACATAATTTGTGCACAGTAGGACATTATTTAACATAATACAAATAAATACAGTTTATTTTCTGAGGGTTAATTCAATATACAACTCAATGAACAGATTGTTGATCTTCCCCTAGGCACTGCATACACACTCCCATTCTCACAGAGAGATACAATGATCTACATGTATTTACATTTAGAATATGCCATCAAACAAAAGACAACATGTTAAATATACACAGCAGTCGAACAAAAAAAAATAAATCAATAAAATAAAAAATATATATGTACATATGTAACATAATAATAGCATTGATGTATTCTGAATGACGAGGATGTTTTTGATTTTTGAAATAAAGAGATTTCAAGTTCTGTGATGCGGAAGCCATTTTTGTATCAGCGTACAAATTGTTCCAGTAAAATGGAGAGAGATTTCTTAAAGATTGCAAAATGGGGCAAAATAATATATAATTTAGTGATCAAAACTGTCTGTCAGGTTTTTGGTAAATAGAAGTTTCAGATGATTTGGTGGGAGGTCATTCGGACATTTGTAGACAGTAATCATTTTGGGAAGTTCTACTAGGTCATGGATAGGTTGCCAGTTAAGAGATTTCAACATTTGTGGTGATCATTGTTTTAACTTTTTTTGTTGAGCTGCATTTTTTGGAAGATTCTGTCAAGTTGAGGCTAGGAACAATTTCCCCAGGTACAAAGTGATGGGAGGTAACTATAGGCATAGTAAAATTGAGTTCTTGTTTCATAAAGAAGAGCGGGTGGTTTGAGGGAGCTTCATGTTGCCATGGTGCTCTCAGAGCTAAAGGGGAACAGGAAGCCGAACTGTTTGTGATGTCTGTATTGCGTCCTGTTATTGTCCTGTATTTGTCACATCTTGTCTTTGTTTGTTGCCAGTGGTGTTGAGGGTGGTTTCCGTGACCCATTAGGCTGGCACATTGTCATATAAGTGAAATACCCTTAATCAACGACGTTAAACCCCAATCAAGCAAACATAAAGAAGAAGTTGACATAAAAATGGTCTCCTCTGTGCATATATATTTGGAGGACTTTGACATAAATATACTGAACTCTTTATGCACTTTGTCAAAACTGTTTTGAAATCTTGACTTGAAATGATTAATCTGCCATGTGTATGTCAACCAAATTAAATATTAATGATTCAAATTTTGTAAAATGTGTGTCAATCTGTGAACAATTGTGAACTATTATATACGTACACTGTTTTCCTCAGCTCGGTACTTATGTACCCTTAGGTATGTGTAAAAAGTTCATTGTTGAAAAGCTCAAATATCAATAAATAAATTTTTTAAAATGGAAGTCAATGTGGAGATTAATTCTGTATATTTCTGAACTCATGTCTTTTGATGTCAGTTGTGTACCTGTAGAGGATCTGTGTCTAGATACATGTATGGCACATATATATGGATGCATTCAGTGACATCTGTGTATAGATATGGCACATATATATGGATGCATTCAGTGACATCTGTGTCTAGATATGGCACATATATATGGATGCATTCAGTGACATCTGTGTCTAGGTATGGCACATATATATGGATGCATTCAGTGACATCTGTGTCTAGGTATGGCACATATATATGGATGCAATCAGTGACATCTGTGTCTAGATATGGCACATATATATGGATGCATTCAGTGACATCTGTGTCTAATTTTTTGTGTCTTTAAGAAAGTGAAGACTAACAGAATTTTTGTTATTTTGGGATAACACTTTCTTAGTTTGAACGATTCCAGTTCAGAAAATTTTGCAGGTTGAAAACTGTCTGGGAATCGAACCCACGACCCTCAGAGTTAGGCACTGAATCACCAGCAGTAAATGCAGGCTGAAATGTTATCCCAAAATAATGAAAATACTGACATCTGTGTTGATTCCCATCTCAGGCCACTCATTACAACACATGTGAATATATCGGACAGATGTATGTAGATCTATTAACAGCAGAATACTATGTGCAGAGTAATGCCCTCTTTATACTGGATGACAATTATACATTTCTAATACATTTACCTCCACTTTCATAACATAAATTGTCTACTCATGTCCTGTGAATCAATCAATCAATCAATCAGAGAAGTTTGTTTACATATCACGAATCACATAACACATTCTCATCCCAGTAAAGGCTGCAAATCTTTCTCAACTAGAAACACTTATACGGAGACAATAAATTGGCATCTTCTTTTTTCATCAGCCCGCAGCTGTGGCTTAGTGGTAGCGTGTGTGTTACTCATTCTGCTTTGATGTACCGTTCACAGGATCAAGTCCGCCTGTCGACCATCAGGTATATAAGCGAGTCGGACGTTGTGGCTCCGGCAATCGCGCAGGTGTTTTTTATGAGGTTTCCTTGCAGTTTTCCACTGAAATAAGGCAAGGAGCAGTGTGAAGTGGACAATCCGTCGTCATATAAGTGAAATACCCTTGAGTACGATGTTAAACATCAAACAAACAAACAAATCCTAATTTAATGATAAAACATCAAAAATTATGGGAGTTTTGTTGAAGAACTTAACAGCCTGTCATTAAGTCAACTGTCTTTGATGGATAAAAATTAAGTTGTAATTTATCAAATATTACTGATAAGAAGCTTTTCATTTTTTCACGTTAAAAAAATTTCTCGTCTTTTTTCAAAATAATTCATACAAAATTGTGACTTGTTTAAAAATGCAGAATAACTCTTATTAAATGATGTACTTTTGTAAACTTGGAAAATCATCCTTTTGAAAATCTATGCATGTTTATCATGAATCGAGAGAAAAAAAATGAAAAACTTCAGAGAAAATAAACTCACTACATGTGTTGTTCAATTATTAAGATTTAAGCTTTATTGGCCTGAACAAATGAGATGAGAAAGACCAAACAAGGTTTTAAAAAAAATGAATGATTTAGCGACTCTTATATTGTGAAATCGAAAATTTGCTCCTTTGTTCTCTTGACATTTGAATTCATGTCAAAATTTAACCTTGAACAGATATCCAACTTTGACCTTGCATTTCTTACTCTCGTTAAGGTTTTGACTGACAGAATTTAAATTTTGTTTAAAACCAGTATTAACTTTTTAATCAGACTTTGTTAAAATTAATCTGCCCTAAATACCAGCGGCTTGTGTCCTTACCGGAATTCAACTAACAGTTTTAATTTATTTAAAATTTACCCCTAAACCATTGCACTTTTTTAACCTGCCAGATTTATCCTTCATTCTGGTATTGAAGGTCACACCGGTTGAGGAAGATAGACTTAAAATGAGCTTAAAATGAGCAAGACATTATTTTGACATATTTGATTCTGCTTCATTTTTTGTCCTTGAACAAATAGGAATTTGAGTAACCTAGATTTTAGAAGTCTGACCGACATATTTCCAAAACTATTAAACATTGTGGGTGTATGAATGAATGACAAAGAGAAGACAAAGTTATTCAATGACCTTGAGACAGACATTTTGCAACTGCATAATAAAGTGGACAATGTAGAGTTATTCATTAGTAGAAACTAGCTTTGTTGACGATCAAATGTCGTCTTGATAGTTGTTAATGTATAAATTGCAAATTTGAAGCAAGAAAGGTGTTGATTGGTTGTGTAAGCCAGCTCTGTTGTCCAATCAAACTTGATCTTTTCAATTGTCCCTGAATGATTGTATGAATGGCAATGAGAACAAAAGTTGGCCAATCAAATAAAGTGTCAGAAGCAAGGAAGGTGTTCATTGGTGGGAGTTAACATGCTGTTGACCAATCATCTCTGATCTTATAAACTTCACTGTGCTAGGTGACCAAAGCTGACTTCAACAATGACCCGTATCTCCAAACCTTCGGGATAAATGTTTCGAACAAGATGACTGAGGTTCGCGGCCGAGTGCTGACGGCACCGAAGCTGCAATATGGCGGCCGGGTAGGCTACGATTACATTTGTTTGTTTCATATTTGGTCACTAATCAATTTATATACTATTCATTTATTTATTAATTTTTTTTAACCCAAAAGACAGTTTGGATCATTCTCCTTTAGTACTTTTCTCTCTCTGCGGAGACGGTGTACTAAAAACGTTCCCATCACCCAGGGCAACCAAGAGGTCCCATTCCCATCACCCCTTTAACGGGAAGCAAATTTGATTTCTTATTTTGTTGTTCCCGCCAATTTTAATCTCAGGTTCGGAAAGCTAATTTCCACGGGGACCCTTTCCTGCAAACGTTTGGCATCAGTATAAGTAGTCAGATGACGGAGGTTCAAGGGAGGGTTCTCAATGCACCCAAAATTCAATATGGAGGAAGGGTAAGATAGAGCCAGTATCCATGGTTACAAAAAAAATTTGCAGCATTTTTAGCTGGGTACAGAAGCCAGAAAAAAATTGCCGTATCTTTTGTTTTTATATATTTTTTTAATTCAAACATTACTTTAGCCCAAAGTCGCGACAAGAAATATTGTCCAATGTAATGTGCATTTCTTTTGCCATCTCCTACACCAATCAGAATCCTTGACACTTGCTTGTGTGTTCCCGGTGTTTTAAAACTTGCTTCCCTTTTAAAGAAATTTTTTTTAAAATTACTTTTAACGACTTCTGTTTAAAATATAACGTTTGCAAAATATTCTCTTTCTTGCTTATTTCGGTGATAAACTTTTATCGAATGCTTTTTCATTAAAGAAAAAAGACTGCTATATTTTCTTAGCTGCCTGCTTGATGCTTTACAGTTTGTTTATATTGTTTCTTTTTCTCTTTTTTAAAAAAAAATTTGGCTTTTGCTCTTGGTGATGGAATAGATATTCTGCTTTGAAAAAAAAAAAAAAATTGTTTTGCAGCAGTTTTTGCTGTTTTTATGGAAATTTGTCTATACCTTCGGCTTTTATTTATTATAGACCTTAATTATATTGATATAAAATTTGGAAAAGGTTTGCTTGCTATCATTAAAATATATTTTATGTTTACATTCAACCCTGAGTTTTCCAGCTATGAGTGGGTGTTGGGATTAAGCTTAATGTTGTTGGCCTGGTGCTACAGCTGTTAGAGCTTAGGGGCAACCTAATCTGATATCTCTGTATTGACCACTGAATGGCCTGGTGCTACAGCTTTTAGAGCTAAGGGCCAACCTAATCTGATATCTCTGTATTGACCACTGAATGGCCTGGCATCTAGGGTGATTTCCTTCACCCATTGGGCGGGCAGGTCGTCCTATGAGTGGAATAACCTTAAGGACTTCATAAAAACCCTGATCAAACTAACATACCAACCTTTGAATATATCTGATTTCTTTCTGCACAAGTTGGCTGTCGCTCCATTGCTGAGTGCAGTTTGCTCCGGGTACAGCTGTGTGGAGGCCCACTGCTGGGGTTTATTGGTTATTGTGCCGGCCTACTGATCTTACTTTGTTGGAGGGAACTTCCTGTCCCCTTGGGGCAACATCATGCTCACTGTTGCAATATTAATATGTAGATGTACACTTAGCTTGATATTCATGAAGTACTCACCGGCAGTTAGGAAGGAGCTTCCTGTTGCCGGGACAGCAAATAGGCAATGTATCTTGTGACTGATGTCCTATCTTAGTTTGTTGCCAGTTGTGTTGAGGGTGGTTTCCTTCACCTGTCTGGCCGTCATATTAGTAAAATAACCTTTAGTGTGGCATTTAACTCGTATAAAACATTAACTAGCAAAACTTTTAATATGCCTTAAATAAAAAATGCCCAACCAAACACTGAAAATCTATTTGAAAATCAAGATTACATGTATTGATATCTTTTTCTAATTCTTTTTTAATTGGGCTTTGTAGTAATAGATGTTACAATTCATTTAAATTAAGCTTAGTTAAGTTTTTAGTTAAGAATTGTATGTTGTTGTTGTATTATTTGACCATAAGGAGCTTTTATTCCTGTCATTTTCTAATTACTGTCCCTATCACCGTCGAACCAGACAAAAGCCCAGGCGATCCCCAACCAAGGAGTATGGGATATGCGAGGCAAACAGTTCTACATAGGCATTGAAATAAGAGTATACGCCATTGCCTGTTTTGCCCCGCAGAGAACTGTTCGTGAAGACGCTCTCAGGTAAACACTTGTTTACATAAGAAATTCATTCAAAATTCTAATTATAAATTGTTAAATTTGAGTTTTTAAAATAAAATTTTTCAGTGAGCAAATTATAGCCCTTGACAAGGTTTTTGGGATTACTGGGATTATTACAGCAGATAGAGTCCATGCTGTGGCCTTTTGTCACAATCTGATGATTTCAAGTGAAGTGTTTATTACACGGCAATATCTGACCACTAAACAGACCTTCTGTAATAGAGATTACCACATGGTGGACGCTACATTTGATAGTCCGTCTTTAAATGCTTCTTTCAGACACTTCAGATTTTGCCTGATTCTACATACCAAAATGTTTATTTCTCAAAAGGTTCATCGTAGAAAATTCACATTTATTGCATTTTAAAGATAAAATTGTTTGCTAACTCTTCAAGGGTAGGCTTTTTAAAAGATTTTTTACAAACAAAATTCTTACAGGTATATCATTACTCATGCACTGTCTCTATCCTTTTCCTGGCAGAAATTTTACCCAGCAACTCCACCGTATATCAAACGATGCTGGTATGCCCATAGTAGGGCAGCCATGTTTCTGTAAATATGCCACAGGCCCCGATCAGGTGGAGCCAATGTTCAGATATCTCAAGAACACATATCAAGGCCTGCAGCTGATTGTCGTCGTTTTACCTGGAAAAACACCTGTATATGGTAAGTCGTAAGCAGCTTCTTTTGATTAGGGCCCCCCTGGCCATGAGTCAGAGGTTAGCAGGTCATCTGTTCCAGATTTAACATACCACTCACTGGTTCGAGTCTTGCTGTAGATCTCCAGTATATCATCTTACAATATATGCGGGATTTACACGATGTGGCTCTGGCAATTGTGGGGATGTTTTTCACCATATTTAAGCAAGGAACCATGTGATATGGACAATCCGTCATCTTATAAGAAAATATCCTTGAGTACTGTTGAACCCCAATCAAACAAAGAAACCTGTTTTGCAAATAAATGTTTGGTTAAGCTCATCAATTTAAAACTAGATTTTGTTTGGGAACAGATATTCTTAAACAACAAGTGGCTATTCAACATATGATTAATCAAAGCAAACATGTGATAAGATTGAATTAAAAAATAATATAAATTTATAAATATATAGAAACTTACAGATCCACCACCCCTTTCTTGGATACAAATTTGTGGTTGTTCTGCCTTGAGCCTTTGTAGCTTAGTCGGTTAGAGCACTGACTCGCCTAGCCAGAGACCCAAGTTCGAATCCCTGTGAAGGCAAGCAAAACATGATTTCCCTTCTTAAACAAAATCTATAGAAACTTATAATTTGGTTGTTATGTTTTTCAGCGGAGGTAAAGCGAGTGGGTGATATATGCTTTGGCCTCGCCACACAGTGTGTACAGGCTAAAAATGTCAACAAAACCTCCCCCCAGACTCTCTCAAACCTATGTCTTAAAATAAATGTCAAACTCGGAGGAATCAACAACATTCTCTTACCCAGTATTAGGTAAGTCATTTCAAGGATTTGAGGTAGCTATATATATCAGTCTTATTAAAATCGGATCAAAATAGCTCCCTGTCTTTTGTTTGTCATTGCTGGGGGTTGGAGGGAGCTTCATGTCATATGACATTGTCATATGTGGGAAATAACCATAAGTAAAAAGTTAAAGCCCAAAGAAACATTCATTGTTTTGTTGCCTGTGTCATCTAGAGGGGTTTGTCATCTGGCTGAGGGGGATATGTTTCAAGTATAGACATACTGCTTTACCAAGCTTTGGAGGAAGATTAAGTTTCTAACATTATAAAAAAAACACTTCACATTTTATGGTTATGCTTGTGTCAATTAATCTTATAATACATTGCTGTCATAGAAGTGAAATATCCTTCAGCATGGCAAAAAACACCAAATTATTAAATATCTTAACGGTAGTGTTGAGAGATTTAAAGAGTGCAAATCCTAACGTTTGTCTGTTTTATTCACAGACCGGCCGTATTTAGAGAACCAGTCATCTTCCTTGGTGCTGACGTCACCCACCCACCTGCTGGAGACAAGGCTAAACCATCAATAGCTGCAGTGAGTACTTACATTTTTTTAACATTATTTATTATTGCTGTTTTCAGATTTTGTCGGAAATTCTCGGAATGTGTAAATAAGTTGTTTATCTGCCCACTTTACAGGATTTGTAAATTTAACAAAGATCAAGTTTTGATGTCGGAAGGAAGATATAAAATTTTATAAAGATCAATAACAAAAATTAATGAAAATATAA
The DNA here is from genome assembly GCA_030265115.1 of Mopalia vespertina. NCBI lineage: Eukaryota > Metazoa > Mollusca > Polyplacophora > Chitonida > Mopaliidae > Mopalia > Mopalia vespertina. The sequence goes on from JAQQZZ010000005.1 coordinate 29,329, forward strand.
TTTAAATTCGAGAAATGTTGTCATTTAGTCTCAGTAACCGAGTTACTTTATTATGCTGTCACTTTTGCAAATTTGAATGTAACAGGTCGTAGGCAGCATGGATGCTCACCCTGGCCGTTACTCGGCAACCGTCAGAGTACAACAACACCGACAGGAGATTATTGCTGAGTTATCAAACATGGTGCGGGAACTTCTCATTCAGTTTTACAAATCCACACGGTTTAAGCCGACTAGAATCATCTTCTACAGAGATGGTGTCAGTGAGGGCCAGTTCCAACAAGTCAATGTAAGAATTTTGTTTTTTTTCCTTTTTTACCATGTAGTGCATAGAGCCCATTTTATCTGAACTATTTGGTAGCCCCTATTTTATGAGCTGACAGTTGACATATATTTATTGTGGAATCAGCCACTAATCAACAGGTGGTTTGAGGGAGCGTCATGTTGCCCTGGTGCTCTAAGAGTTAAAGGGGAACAGGAAGCCGATCTGTTTGTGGTGTCTGTATTGTATCCTATTGTTGTCCTGTGTTTGTCCCGTCTTGTCTGTTTGTTGCCAGTGGTGTAGAGGGTGGTTTCCTTCACTCATTGGGCTGGGACGTCGTCATATAAGTGAAATAACCTTCAGTACGACGTTAAAACCCAATCAAACAAAACAATGTCACTAATCAAAATGAGGATGGCCCTGCAAGATGAACAGTATGCTTGTTATGGCTTCCAGTAGTGTTGAGAAATTTTAACAAGATGAAAAAGTGATTAATGCATAACAAATTGGCTAAATTCAATTAGATTCTCTGAAATTGACTTAAAGATTCGCTTCAAACTTTCCTGACAGAATTGTTCGGGACTAAGAGTTGATTGATGTTGATGCAGAGCTTTCCATTCTTTTAACGCCTTCTGGCAAAGGGTAGTTTGTATAAGCTTGAATTAGTTTTTTTTTTTTCAAACTGACTTTCAGGATATTTTTGGCTCATTTTGACCTTTACCTATTTGCTGAATGATATGGATGGAAAGATTTCCATTCCTTTTACTGACTTCTCCAGTTTATTAGGGGTTCCAGCATATAGCTGGATGTTAACTTTAGAGAGGGAAAATGATGCACAAAATAGATCGCAGCTATGATATTTTACTAAAATATTTCATGTACTTTCTAACACCATGGCACAGGTAGCAGTACAGTATTACCGAAGCAGGTATAACACTGTAGTACGATTTAATCATTTCTGCCGATGGCTACACAGCTCCAACCTGGAACCCCGTTGATCGCTGCTTGCAGCTTTAATTGTTTGTCTTTTTGTATATACGTTAGAGTTAACTCCCCTAGTTTATATCTACAGGTCCTAACCCACGAACTGCGTGCTGTGAGAGAAGCCTGTATGAAATTAGAAGTGGGTTACCAACCAGGCATAACCTTCATTGTCGTTCAGAAACGTCATCACACTCGTCTCTTCTGTGCGGACAAAAAAGATCAGGTAATTTGACAATATTTTCTCCAGGTAAGCTGTGGGATGTATTTAGTATGTTTCAATCAGCTACCGCGGTCATGGCTTAGTGGGAGTGTGCGCTTCATAATCCTACTTCAATTTAACGTTCACGAGATCGAGTCCGTCTGTCGACCTTCAGGTATATGAATGAGTCCCATGATGTGGCTCCGGCAATAGCTGGGGTGGTTTTTACGAGGTTTTCTCTCGGTTTTCCACCGTAATAAGGCAAGGTGCAGTGTGAAGTGGACAATCCGTCATATAACTGAAATACCCTTGAGTACGATGTTAAACCCCAAACAAACAAACAAGCCACCCTCTGGCTTAGGATAGATTTGTTAGAAGAGTAGCAATGCTGTCTTAGCTTAGCACCAAACATGTGTATATTTACAGATTACAGCTACAAAAAACTGCTTCAGTTTGTTGCTCAATAAGTGTATATTTACAGACTGTAGCTCAAAAACATGTGTTTGTTGAGGGCTACAGGGAAGAGCAAATTTTATATTTGACTAATTTAAATAAAGTTATTATTATTATATTAACAGATTGGTCGCAGTGGTAATATTCCTCCAGGTACAACAGTTGATGTTGGAATTACTCACCCTACAGAGTTTGACTTCTATCTCTGCAGTCATGCTGGTATCCAGGTAAGAAACTACCTCATAACTGTGCAGGGGGGCTGAGGGAACCTTCTGTTGGAATACATGTAAGCAACCAACCATAGTTTTAACTCGACACCCGTTTACCTGTCATTTGAGATGGGCAGATTTCTAAAAATGGTTAATAAAATGACTGGTAGAAATTCCTGATTTTAACATGGGAAAGATAGGAAAGTTGCAGAATCGGGATTTGTGAGAAGTGGTTGTGAATATTTGTTGACCGTTTCTGTTTTTCATCACCTACTAGGTCCTCTGGTTGAGGGCAGTTTGTTTTGAGTGTATCAATGCTGTCTTTACTTAGCACTGGAGGAAGATTAACTTTCCAGCAGTATCAAAACACTTCACATTTTATGGTTGTGCTAGTGTAAATTATTGTTGGAATACACCACCGTCCTAAGTGAAATACCCTTAAGCACTACATTAAACACAAATCAATCTATCGGGTTAGAGCTCTTCATTCAGATTTAGCAGGTCGTTGGAGGGAGCTTCATGTTGCCCTGGTGCTCTCAGAGCTAAAGGGGAACAGGAAGACGATCCGTTTTGTGTTGTCTGTTTTGCGTCCTCTTGTTGTCCTGTATTTGTCCCATCTTGTCTCTGTTTGTTGCCAGTGGTGTCGAGGGTGTTTTTTTTTTGCCCATTGGGCTGGCACGTCGTCATATAAGTGAAATACCCTTGAGTACGACGTTAAACCCCAATCAAACAAATCACTCAGATTTATTTATGGCTTTCAACTCCATTGAAGTGGTTCATTGGGTAGCCTCTTTCGACAACCGATCCTCCTTAATTGTACTGCTCACACGTCCAGCCCCTCCAAGTTCTTTAGGCCCTGGCTTAGTGGTAGTGTTTACGCTTACTAATCCTACTTTGATTTACCAGGATCAAGTCCACCTGTCGACCCTCAGGTATATGAGTGAATCACACAATGTGGCTCCGGCAATCGCGGGGGTGGTTTTTAAGAGGCTTCTTCTCGGTTTTCCACTGTAATAAGGCTGGGGTGGTGTGAAGTGGACAATCCATCATATAAGTGAAATACCCTTGAGTACGACGTTAAACCACAATCAATCAAACAAACAAAAATCCAAGTTCTTTGTCAACCTTCAGTATATGAGTGAGTTTCAGGTTATGGCTCCTGCAATTGCATGGGTGGTTTTTACATGCTTTCCTCTCGATTTTCCACCGTAATTGGGCAAGGAAAAGTATGAAGTGGAACATCCGTCAACATATAAGTGAAATACCCTTGAGTATGATGTAAAACCCCAACCAAACAGACAAATCCATCGACCTAACGTTGAGCACAGTAAAATGTTGACAATCTGTCCTCATATAAGTAAAACATCTCTTGGTACAAATAAAATGTATAGTTCCACCCAATTAACTAAACTAAATCTGTCTAATTTCCAGGGCACAAGTCGACCATCTCATTACCATGTTTTATGGGATGACAACCGATTTAGTGCGGATGAACTGCAGACGCTGACGTATCAGTTATGCCACACCTATGTCCGGTGTACTCGCAGTGTCTCTATTCCCGCCCCCGCTTACTACGCACACCTGGTCGCCTTCAGAGCTCGGTATCACCTGGTAGAAAAGGAACACGACAGGTAAGTTCATTTTTGATGCCATAGCATATAAATATTTAATTCTACAGGGATTTGTTTATTGCTGAAAACAGTAAGAAATGGAATAAAAAGTTTCCAATACTCGAATTTCCTGGAAAACCCTAGAAAACTTAGAAACTCTTACTAGAAAAGCTATTGGGTAATTGATATTTTGTTTACATTGGCACTATATACTGTTGTGCATTTTGCTAGCATCTAAGCCTACTTCGATGAACCAGCCCTCTTGCTCAGAGCAGTTTGTTTGAAGAGTAGCAATACTGTCTTTACACAGCACTGGAGGAAAGTTAACTTTCCAACATTATGGGAACACTTCACTTCTTGGTTGTGCTGGTTTCAATATTTGTTGGAATTCACCGTGAAATACCATCGAGTATGACTTTTTACCTCATTCCAGCAAGCATGGTGTTGAACAACAATCAATCAATCAATAAATAATTGACTTTCTGTTTGTAGTGGTGAAGGCAGTCATCAGTCCGGTAACAGTGAGGACAGAACTCCGACGGCAATGGCGCGTGCAGTTACTGTTCATCCCGACACTGTTAAAGTCATGTACTTCGCTTGAAGCATCATCATTAATAGATACGCAATTAGGGGAGACAACTCATCAGTAAAGATTTAGGATATTTAATATTATCAATGTACTTAGCTCCTCTTGGTTTTTATCAAGCTTGGCACAAAGGGAGCTTATCCATTAGCCATTTTTACTCAACAGAGGGAGCCACTTAAATATGGCTGACCAATCAGCAGGGACTATCTAGAAGTCAATATTATACTGGCTCTAAACTTTAAAGAATGGCTATTAAAAATTGTATGACTCCAGTCCTCCTTAGAATGACTTTTTAGATTTTGACTACTTTATTCAAGCCAGAAAGTGTTTTTCTTGAATAAACAAGAGTGTAAGATGTCCTTGCAGTTTTATCTGGTAGTAAACAATCATTTATTTCATGTCAATTCAATGCCATGGCATTCCTTTTGTTGTTTGTCTTGTTTAAAATTTGCATAATTGTTTGTATTTTTTAGCGACCAAGCAATTTTTGCTACTAATGTCATATCACCAAAAAGTTTGAGACTCCCAAGACCTTATCTTATGGGTTTTAATTAAACCATCATTACAATTTTGTTGAAATATAATTTTAAACTGTTCTTCACTTTTATCTATGGCTTCAAGGGCAGCTATTAGCCAGATTCTACAACTGTAGCCTGTAAAAAAAAATCTCTTGTCAAAGCTGTTTCTTTCGTCGTTGGAAGTCGCAGATTTTTCAAATTTCTGGTCCTTCATTATTTTATTTTTTTTTCAATAAGTTCACTACTCAGAAAACAATTCCTCAATCATCTCTTTAAAACCAAAAATGACTTCTTTTAAACGTTGCTTTTTTTTGCTGACCAAGCATGACAGATAAAAACTGTTTCCCTACATAGACTATTTTTAACCATGTCAAAAATAAATCCGTCATATTTTAAGTCGCTTATTGGTTTCTTCCTAAGGATGCTCAAAAGATCAAATTAGATCAAAATTACACCTAACAAAACTAAATATGATCAAACCAGATAGAAGTTAAAATTCCTTACTTCAATTTAAAAACTTATCATGCGTAGATCAAAAATCCAGAAACAAAGATAACGCAAAACCATATATACAGATCAAACCATGGGAGGAAACATGTATCGCTATTAAAACTAATCATGTGTATGAATTATAAATAATTTAAAAAAAAAAAAAAAAGCGAAATTGCCAGCCATTCTGTTGAACAAAGGAAAGTACAGACCAATCATTTTCTGTGGAATTGGAGAAAATGGCTATCATACGATCTCGATTTTGTGATCAAAATTTTTGTTTTACGACCATATTGCCACAGTTAGACTTTTGATAGATTTTCATTGTCGTATTTTCCTGATCATGAATTGACCTGATCATGAAGTTTGTCCTGATCATGAATTATGTCCTGCAATTATTGTCTTATAAAATGCTGGTTTAGGTTTTGATGTAAATAGTCAAATATTCATACTCTTTATATGAAAAGAAGTGATTATCACGTTTTTAAACAAAAAAATGTATATTTAATGGTCGTAGAGTGCAAATTTCTCTGAAACACGGATTTGGAAGGCTTGAAAGATATCCTTCTATCTCAGACACTATTTGATTGGGCGTAATTAATTAACCAATCAAAAACATTTATCACCAAAGTTATTTATAAACATGTATATTTTATTAACATTTCTTTCTTTTTTTATTTTCGTTTTTTGCTCTTAACCTCGTTCCCACCAACCTGAAAATTACCCTTTTATATGTTATCTAGTCTCGTAATATCTAGCCTCTTTATTTGCAACGTTGCAGCAAAAAAAAAAGTGTTTTTCAGTCGCGTAGATATGTGGTTTATTATAGGGATCATCGATCTGTTTTGCAAAACCGATTTCTGACAGCATTGCAAGCATCACATTTCTCAGATTATCACGGAGAGCTATGGGAATGAGGTTGTATTTTAATTCATCATCAATTCATTTTATTTGTCAAAATATGGCTGTGACTGACAAGTAAAGCATCATGGGAAATATGTTATTTTCCATTAATATAAATGTACCAACTACCATGCCGGGAAATTTTTTGGTAGCCATCTTTGTATTTCACCAGATATATGTGTAAGTTTTTGCTGTTCACCATTCGAAAATCTACGTGCAAATGCTGTGAATTTGTTTGGAGACGATGTGTTTTTTCTTTTTATTTTTTTGCGTAATTATTCCATATCTATGTTTTTATCTTCATATTTGATTGGCTTAAACTTTTGTATGGATGGTGATTTAATATAATATAAACTGTATATACCTCTAGCTAGGTTTTCATGGTTTTTGTTCTATGGATCAGAGCTTAGCAACGTTTATATCATTAATACAATTAGCCTGTTGGTCTCCATAGCAACTGTTCACTTTAACAACATATTTAAATGCAGTCATTTCTTTTTTTATTTATAAAGAATTTTAGTGAAATTTGTGTGAATGGTCTCCAGTAAGCTTAGATAAACAAGACTTTGTTTCTGTTTGTGATTTTTTTTTTTAAATAGATTTTATTATATTCCTGTTCGTTTGCTTTTACATGTTGAATTTTGTAAATATAGTTTTATTTTAAACCCCGCCGGGTGATTGACACTATGGATGAATTGGGAAAATCATATGAAACACAAACGAACACATTTTTTTTCTTCTCATTTTTACTATGCCCTGAATGCAATGAAAAATAGCTTATAGCTGTATTTTCCTTCAACTTCACCTATTTGTTTTTACATCAAGCAATAAAAAGAAACAAATAAGATTTTATAAGTAACTTAAAATGTATATTGCAAAGACATGCCTCTTTCAAACTGAACTACACTGTGAATAAACAAAATTCTCCCCATTCATGGATTGAGGAGTTGTGCAGGGGAACACCAGTGTCCATCTCCAGTTCTCAGCCACAGAACCTTTTAGCTCCTGTGAACGGGTTGGGCATTCTGTTAAAATTTGCACAGGAACCAATTAGAAATATATATTTTTATTTTCTTATTGGCATAAAGCCAAGCAACTGCGTTTTGTTAAAATTTGCACAGGAACCAATTGAAAATATTATATATGTTTTTTCTTGGTGGCATAGAGCCAAGTGATCCAAACCACAACATCCTACTCTTTGACCTTGTGAACTGTGACCTTCAAAAATCAACCAATCAGAACCATAGCAAGCCAAGGAAATAATAAGTTTGTTAACCTTTGAACCTTTTAACCAATTAGAATCTTGATCATGACATTAAGAACTGTCAAGTTGACCAATCTTGATTGTTGACAGCTTTTCTTGAACTGAATTATCACAACTTCTGTTCATCACAGTTTGAACCAAGAGCAGTGAATGATACTAGATTCAAAATTAAGAAGATATATGTCAATATTAATAGTTTTTTCCTTAACATGACGTCTGCTTTTATTTCAATCAAACTATCAACCAGAACCATGACTTTGATTCTGATGACCATTCATTATTTATTAATTCCGAAACCAAGGTCACATTGTACGTTTTGTGTTTGCTGAGAGAATGTGTAAAACAAGAAATGTTACTATAGAGGTTTTATTTCCATTAGTATTATAATGACCATTCAGAAAAAATTCCAACAAAAAAAATGTCAATTAGTGTTTTAGTTGCAGAACCTAAAATTTTGTATCAATATTATAACGAAGTCTACATCAGCAAATCCATTTATTTTAGCCCCACCTTTCTCGTCTGTGTCCACCTAAAATTTAATTGTTCTTCCCAAAACGACAGATCATGAATGTAATTTATTTTACCATGTGGAGGTTATGTCCAGGAATTAAAAATATTTTAAACCAAACAATTTTCTTGTGTTTCTACTTGTGGTGTTTATTATGAAACCTAATGATATCTCTAAATACTTAAAGGATCTGTGGCCGTGGCTTTTTACGAGGTTTCCTCTTATATTTCCACCGTAATTAGGCAAGGAACAGTGAAGTATCCAATCTGTCATAAGTGAAATACCCTGGAGTACAATATTAAAACCAAACAAACAATATTTCCTAAAGGTTTTACACCATTCTTCAGTTTATTTTATAGGGGTTCGTTTCATGTAGTCAAGGGATGCTGTCAAAGATAAGAGGCAAAATGAAGTGGTGGTATTTTTGTATTAGGTCTTGTTATTGTCCTGTCTTGTAATATTTGCTGCCAGAGAAACTAGGAGGGTATCCTAATTCATGGGTCGGGCAATGTCCTGTGAGTGAAATAACCTTAAGTGGTTAATCCCCAATCAAACAAAATTAATCCACCATACTGGCACCACCATGTGAGTGAAATAACCTTAAGTATGATGTTAAACCCCAATCAAACCAACTTAATCCACCGGACTGGCACCGTCATGTGAGTGAAATAACCTTAAGTATGATGTTAAACCCCAATCAAACAAACTTAATCCACTGGACTGGCACCGCCATGTGAGAACCTATTGATAACAAATATTTGCTGTCTGTAGATATCACTTTGATTAAAACAGATTTTTACTGTGAAAGGAGTCAAATTAAACAGATTGCTATTTAAGGTGATGTTTTCCTGACAATAGATCCTATATGTCCTACAAAAATGGGTGAGGATTCATTTGATCTGGGTTATTTTCTGCTAAATACATGTAACTTTGTATTGGGTTATATGGCAGTACCAACTGGAATACTAATAGTGCCCCAGTTGTGTACATTGCCAAGATTAATCAGTTGTCTTAATTGTCATCAGTGACCCACTTGTCTGAATAAGTAAGGCCACTATTGACAATGAAGACAACTGGGTCACTTCGTTAATGAAGACAAATGAGACACTTAGTTAATGAAGACAACTAGGTCACTTTGGCAATGAAGACAACTGAGTCACTTTGGCAATGAAGACAACTGGGTCACTTTTGTAATGAAGACAACTGAGTCACTTTTGTAATGAAGATAACAGAGTCACTTTTAATGAAGACAACTGAGTCACTTTTGTAGTGAAGACAACTGAGTCACTTTGTTAATGAAGACAACTGGGTCACTTTGGCAATAAAGACAGTCATTTTGGTAATGAAGACAAATGAGACCCGTTGGTAATGAAGACAAATGAGACACTTTGGTAATGAAGACAACTGAGTCACTTTGTTAATGAAGGCAACTTTGGAAATGAAGATAATTTAGAAAATTTGTTAATGATAACTTAGCAACTTTGGAAGTGATGACGACTGAGCCCCTATTGGTAATTAAGACAACTGTGTCACTTTTGTAATGAAGACAACTGAATCACTTTGTCAATGAAGACAACTGTGTCCATTTTGGAAATGAAGACAACTTGGTCCCTATTGGTAATAAAGACAACTGAGTCCCTTTGTTAATGAAGAAAACTCAATCAATTGTGTAATAAAGATAACTGAGTCACCTTGGTACTGAAGACAACTGAGTCACCTTGGTAATGAAAACAACAGGGTCTATTGACAATAAAGACAACTGAGTCACCTTGGAAATGAAAACAACCAAGTCACTTTGTTAATGAAGACAACTGAGTCACTTTTGAAATGAAGGCAACTGAGTCACTTTGTCATTGAAGACAACTTGGTTCCTATTGGTAATAAAGACAACTGAGTCACTTTGGTAATGAAGACAACGGAGTCACCTTGGTAATGAAGACAAATGAGATACTTTGTTAATCAAGACAACTTCCCAACTTTGGAAATAAATACGACTGAGCCCCTATTGGTTATTAAGACAACTGTGTCACTTTTGTAATGAAGACAACTGAGTCACTTTGGTAAAGAAGATAACAGTGTCTATTGGCAATAAAGACTACTGAGTCAATTGTGTAATAAAGACAACTGGGTCACTTTGGTAATGAAGACAACTGAGTCACCTTGGTAATGAAAACAACAGGGTCTATTGACAATAAAGACAACAGAGTCAATTTTGTTTTAGAGAAACTGAGTCAACTTTGTAATGAAGACAACAGAGTCTCTATTGGTAACAAAGACAACTGAGTCACCTTGGTAACGAAAACAACCAAGTCACTTTGTTAATGAAGACAACTGAGTCACTTTTGAAATGAAGGCAAGTGAGTCACTTTGTCATTGAAGACAACTTGGTCCCTATTGGTAATAAAGACAACTGAGTCACTTTGGTAAAGAAGATAACAGTGTCTATTGGCAATAAAGACTACTGAGTCAATTGTGTAATA
>JAQQZZ010000005.1:54710-66902 GCA_030265115.1 Mopalia vespertina
CTGTCCCCTCTTAGACCCTTCTCTTCAAACTATCTTAACAGTGTGGGCGTCAAGATCCATTCATGGATCTCTTGTTTCTTTCGTCACAATTTTTTGCCGCAGTTTGGACGTTCCGCATCCTATGTCCGTCTCTCGTTAAAAAAAAATAATTTAAAGAAAATATCATTTATCCCCAGAAATCAAGATAATTCATAATAACGTAGTAGCTTAAATTACAGAATAGGGAAAATTAAAACAATACTAAAGGAAGACATTAAAAAAAATAATAACAGAAAATGTCGGGCCAGCCGCCGAGTCAGCACCACTCCGCCGAAACCCGGGATTGAACCAGGGACCTTTAGATCTTCAGTCTAACGCTCTCCCAACTGAGCTATTTCGGCCGAGGAACACACGCCGTCAGAGATTGTTGATAACTCAGGTTGGCCTTCCAAACATATGTTCCAAATGTTACAACTGCGCTTTACGTTATTTACCTGTCTGATTAGACAGACTGTACGGTTATTCACAGAACTACTTTTGATTGCGTTTTCAAATACATATTCTTGATTGTGAATCTCACAAGAAAAAGAAAAAATAATACACAAAAGCTTAAATCTCCTTGAGATATAAACGAAGTGACCTGTTATTAGACCTACGATTAAAATAAAATGTAGATCCGATGAAATCATCGACCACTTTTAGCAAATTACTAAATAAGAATACCATAGTGTTGTTTCATGTACAGAAGGTCGCCTTACATCCAAGATTAGAATGAGGATATGTTCTGTGATGAGAAAACCCCTTACATGTATGACAAAAACATAAAAATGTAGGCCCTACCAGCCCTGAAACTTATTTTCGTCTTTCACAATTGTTTGCTACAATTTTAACTTAATTAAAAAATAATAATAATACTAAAAGTAAACAAAAACAAAAATTATTACAAACAAAATGTCGGGGCCAGTCGCCTAGACAGCACTATGCTGCCTAAACCCGGGATTTACCCAGGGACCTTTAAATATCCAGTCTAACGCGCTCTCCCAACTGAGCTATTTCGGCCGAGCTGTCCGAGTATGTCGATAACTCAGGTTGGCCTTTCAAACATACGTTCCAAATGTTACACCTGCGCTTCACGTTGTCTACCTGATTAGATAAACTGTACGATCATTGACATAACTACTTCTGATTACTTTTTTCAAATAATAATACGTATCCTTGAATCAGATATAAAAAATATTACACAACAGCTAAAATCTCATTGAGATAAAGACGAAGTGACCGGGTGTTAGGACTACAATGCAAATAAAATGTAGATCCGATGAAATCATCGACCACTTAAGCAGATTATTAAAAGAGTGGTTGGTGACGTCAAATGAACTGCAGAAATAACACATTACGCGTCTTGAAATGATGACAAATAAATATATTGTAGTGCTGCTCTTTCATACAAACCAGTTAAGACTAATTAAACTCTTTACAGAACACCTAAATATTTTTTATGAAACCTTAAATTTGCGAAAACCCCACTTTCAATTTGTTGCCGCCATTTTGCCAACTGTAAAGTCATTTCATTATTTGCAGACAGGGTTTTGTATTTTCTGATTGTCGAGCTATAACATACCCGTTTTGTACAAATGACACATTTGTGTCAAACCAGACTTTTTCCTTAGACAACTTGTTAAAATGTTTTTGTTAGGATGTTGGTGATATTTAGTAACACTGCCCACAAATACTCATCGGAAATCAAACATTATGGATATTCATTCTCCCGAGATCCTACTGAAGGATGTTATTGATACAATAAATAGAAGTGAGCTGTTAAAAAGACATGCTTTTCGCTTTCTAAAAGGACTGTGTTCAAACCTGTTTTGTTGATACGAATGTGTGATGAGCAGGCAACTAGCGGAACTCTGCATGAAGTATCACATGACCTTGCTGCTGTCCACGATATGCATTCCGGAGAAACCAATTCTAGTGTAACACAGTATTTGTTGATTTACAGTGAAGTAGCATGAAGATTACGATTATTGTCCTAATCTGGTGCTTCAAAACCTTTTCGATAAACCTAATGAGCTGGACGTTCTAACGCACTTGAATTAAGGTAAAATACGTAAATCATTGTATTCCAGTTGAGATAAACTAAACTAAGTACATAACCAGGGGCTCACGTAGATTGATTTAAGCACAATGACTCCTATATGGCTATATAGTTATGTTATATGCAGTGACACATGGGATGAATCCTCATTGACAGCTGTGACTAAATGGACTTTGTAAATGCTCATCACGTTGTAAATATTCATCAGGTTATGAACTCCTCGGATCTTTATTTGACCTCCATCTGTTAAAAACGTTCAATCATTTTGAGCTTTTGCATGGCATCATTTTAAGATAAGTTTAAATTATTACTATTCATCTGTGATACCAGATATAGGGCCAAAACTAATTTTGTCACAATTCTAGTAATGTTAAGTTTTAGGAAAAAGCATACCATACTGTTCGTTCCAATTGTTTGCATTGATTATATTATATTTTTATAGGACATAACTCAATCTAATTAAAATCAAATCTGAAAAACGCTCCCCGTGTTTTGTTTGTCGCTATATTGAGATCTAACGCAATCACTCCCCCTAAAATGTCGATTGGTTTCTTAAATTGACCAATCACAGAGCTGCTTCTCATTTCTGGTTTGTAAAAGCCGAAGATTTCCGCCGACATACCGAAGTTTCCCGACTGCGTATTTTTACATGACCAACGGATGCATGCATGCACAATCAACAAACACCATTCAAATAATAAACTTTTCCCCGTTTACAAGCGACTTACAACATTAACACATTATCTGTGTTTTTATTGTACAACTGAAACTGTGACCTTTCGTGAACCTCAGTAAGCTTGCCCTAATTGAACAATATTTGTAGAGTGATTGCCTTATATCTCAATATAGCGACAAACAAAAAACGGGGAGCGTTTTTGAGATCTGATTTTAATTAGATTGCAATACTGCGGCTCCCATTAAAATACACTTGAAACACTTACGTTTAAATGGATATGAACTGTTTCTGGAAATGATGGAATAAACCAACTACATGTACATGTATATTAGTAACCCAAAGGTCCCGGGTTCGAATCCCGGTGGAGGCAAGCAAATTTTTCTCTGTTCATTTATTCAAAATATATTACTAGAACAATGCGATGGTCACTATAAGATGGGGAGTTGAGTGAGATGGCAATGTTTGTTACGTGCATTATGTCACTGTTCTAAGTGATATTTCAAAAATATTATGGCGGAGGTCGATCCAGGTACCGTCATTATATAGCACAAGCTATTCTGCGGAGGCTAGTAATGAAGAGGAATACATTACCAAGAACTTGAAATGCTCTGATAGTCGTATCAAACACTTGAAACACAACCAGCCAACCCACAATATCATTTTCATCAAAACACCCTAGATGCGAATACGTATCCAATAAACTATAAGAGTATATAGATACAAAACAACCATGCCGCATCAAATCGCCTAATTCTTTAAGTTTTACTTCTTACTCGACTGGTTTCAATCCATCAATACCTCCCGTCTTAACTCTTTCATATAGTATTTCCCTTTTATAAATATCAGACACAATAATCCCTTATGCGGGGGAAACACGGGCGATTATAACCGCCCGATTGCGGCGATCTGATCCCCAGAGAATTTGCCAGCGAAAGTTTCGGCCGACTTTTCACAGACGTGGCGATTGACCCAGCGATCGGGAGTATGTTTTACCTTTAAAAAAAGCAACAGAAGTCACGTGATTTGTCCAATATGGCGAGATTATAACGGAAATATATTTACTCATCAAAAGAATATTAAGAAGTAGACTCAGATGGGAGAACAGAAGTATTTGGAAAATAATTTCGCCCAGACTTTATTCGTGGAAGTTGCCATTTTGTGTGTCATGTGAGATGAACTCGGATTGGTTAAACAGCATTGATTGCAGTCGCTTGCATAAACACAGGAGAGATCTCTCCGGGCGATCAATCGCTGGCGACTAAACATCGGCCGAAAATATTAAACATGTTTGATCCGAGCGACTGGCCGGACGGCTTCGGCGAGAACACACGTGGCGATTTTTTCAGTGATTGGTAGTATCGCCGCGATCGGGCGATTATAATCGCCCGTGTGTCCTCCGCATTAGTGTTTTTTTTTTTTTTTTTTTTTTAATATTAACACAAGGAAGAGACTTGTCCTCTTGGACCATAAAGATGACAAGTGGGCTGTGATATTTGATTTATACTGTGTGGTTATGTTACGATAAATGATTACGAAACAAGATCTTCTGTGAAAGCGAATACGACCAAAGCACAGGGTATTGAGTACCCTACCATACCAATGCATATGTTGGACACTTAATACTAGTATTTTTTTTATGGGTTTTTTTTTCTTCTAAATTAAAATGAATATCACTTTGCACAAAATTAACAAAACTGCGCGAAACTTGATGTCAGACTCCGATGCTATAGGACCACAGACACTTGTATCTACGCCCGTTTCCCATTAAGCCTACCAGTCGGCCAGTTAACTAACGACAACTTAGCTTTTTATACAGCTGTAATTTGACTGGCAACGACCGCACAATTTACCGAATATCTACATTGTACATTCAAAATGGTGCTGGTTTATGACCAAGCGGTCTATGCACAAGTCATGGAGGTAAAAACGGCGACAGTTTTAATCAAATGAGTATCGAGAGGCAATTTTGGTCACATTACGATCACGTGTCATCTTGGCGCACGTGTCAGCCCGGTTAAAACTTCAGGGAAGATGATCGCGTGATATGTTAACTAAACTCTATTGGTTGGTGTATGTAGTCGTAAATTTAACTCAGACGCAAGATCGCTTATATCACTTGCAATTACTTGGAACTACTCACGATCTGTAGAAACTGGTTGTTGAAAGTGGAACATGCGCTATTATCTGGAACTAGACGGCAACTAGTTAACGATAGACACAGCAGAGACGTAGATGGTGTTATATTACATTCAAAGCTACGACGTTTGCCGAATTTTACCGTCAATCGGTAACTGACCCACTGGAACTGAACACAACTAGTTCCTACCGAGCGGAACTGTGACATACGCTAGGATTTAGTTTCCAAAAGGAAGGTGCATACGGCATTTTCAGTTTAATCTTCTGGTGGCAGTGAAAAAAAATAATACAGAAACCTAAGATATCACTTTTCTGGCATTATTTGCAACAACAAAAATGAACAAAACTGTGTTACTATAAAGTATGCAAAACTGATTGCATTACAAATGAAACGAAAGACGAGGAGTGAACACATAGTCTCCTTCGGTAGAGGACTTACAAGAGCAAATTTCCAGGCAAATATTTATACTTGAAACACATATCTTTGGTCTATCCTCGAATAAGTGAACCGAAAGCAAATTCAAAATAGGGTTCACTTGGTAACAAATCTGGCATTTATTTTCAAACATAAATATATCTGGATATATTACAAATTTGTTTTGGTCATAAATATAAACTAGATAAGCATTAATAAAGGTGTGCAATATATACGGTGTGTGCATGAGATTCTATAATACATTGAACTAGAGCACTAAACACTAGGACAGAAAATATCACAATATATCATGATAAGAATAACTTAATTTATATAATGATATTATTTAATGGACGGACATTGCTAGCCTGAAGACACATAAATATCATCCTGTAAAGACACTTGTATCTAGCTGGTAACTGCCTCCCCCCGGCTAATGTATATATAATGAGTACATGTTTATTACCCTCTCTCAAGATGTCTGTAGGTTACCCATAACAACTCAAGATTAAGGTCTATTCAGAAACTTA
Organism: Mopalia vespertina; assembly: GCA_030265115.1. Classification (NCBI taxonomy): domain Eukaryota; kingdom Metazoa; phylum Mollusca; class Polyplacophora; order Chitonida; family Mopaliidae; genus Mopalia; species Mopalia vespertina. Next base: position 60,545 of record JAQQZZ010000005.1, read on the forward strand.
TCTTTGGAAATTTATCTTAAACCTGAGCAGATTTATGCACTTATTTAATCGTTATCCATGTGCTCCCTGCAATTAATTTTTTTACATATTTGACTTACAAGATGAGGGGGAGGGGGGCTAGATACAGGTGTCTGTGCATCAAGATAGAAGGTTGACTTCATGTTAAATTTCTAAAATATAAATGGACGGAAAGTCTAATACAAAGGAACAAAGCGACTAAATTGAGTTCTGTTTCAATAATACACAAGCAAAATGATTTAATTTTTTATATATCTCCACAATCTTAAAAGTTTTCAGGCACATGTTGCAGTTAATCATTTTTGATATTTGGATTTAGGTCTGTATTTGACTTAATGTGACCACTTTATGAGGCAAATTTATTGACAGTGATTTGTATAAACATTCACATTTAATTAAAGCAAAATAGTTACCAATGAGTCCTCTTGAATGAAAATTAATTTTTTAATATACAAGAGTGAGCTTGATTATCAAAACACACTTGAAGATGGGCAAACTTTTTTTTCACTTTTCAAGGATTGAGGCCGAAAGGAAAATATGCTTCTCAGAACATCACAAGGTCTTGCAAAAAAAATAATAATAAATGACCACAGTAAGAACATATCCAAAGAAATGTCTTTGTGCTCTCTGTTTAAATTTTCTAAAGCAGAATACTGGATGCAATTGCAGCTTGTTGGACAATTTTGGTCAGATTTCAACTTAAATTACGATCCGGATTTTCAATATACATCTACTTACTTTTCTTAACAATCACATTAGATCAATAGACTTTAAACTGAACCAGCCTTTAATGCTTAAGATCATTTAGTTCATGCAAATCCCAGGATAATTTAATAACAGGTCAGAAGAATCCTAAAACCTGTCCAGGTAACTGTTAAGAAAATCTTCTTCAAAAGGCTGCTGTTCAACAAATGTTTTTACAATGGAATGGATTTCTGATTTACCATTATCCAATTGCAGTATCTGTATAAACAAAAAAAGAAAACAAAAAAAAATAATAAACAGAAAAGATCTTTTATTGTTCTCCATTTGACTACTAGACATCACTTCACAGTAATCGCTCAAACAACTTTCCAATTTAGAAGCTGATGATTTTGGAAACACATAGCAAGTCAAAATTTATTTATCTTTGTTTGTACGATAGAATGGATTTCTGAGTTACCATCATCAGATTGCAGTACCTGCATTTACCCAAGAAATGTTAGAAAAAATATATTTTAATTTTCTCCATTTGATTATTTGACTTTTTTGGGGCATTTTATATGTAAATGGTGTAATTCAATAAAACAACATTCCAATTTCAACGTTCATGATTGTGGCAATAAATTGCAAGTCAAATTTAAATTATTTTCTCTTTCATCCCCAAACTAAATTCCCATTTGACTTGTGATACTGGCACCATAAACACAGAAAATATCAGTCACTGTAAATGTTACTGTTATTATAGAAGGATATAAAAGTTTCTATGGAATAAAAAGTTTTTCCTGGCAAGTAAAACTTGTTTTAACAAACATAAAAATTTATTGTTTTCAACTGGGGTTAAACACTATATTTTAGCTTATTCCGCTCACATCATGGCGTGCTAACCCAATGGGTGAAAGAAACTATCAGAAAACACCACTGGCAATAAAAAAAGTCAAGACCTGACAAAAACAGGACAATCACAGGATGTAATACAAAAACATCACAAACAGATTCAACTTCATGATGCCCATTAGCTCTGAGAACACCAGGTCAACAGGAAGCATCCCTTTGTGAAACACGAAAATTTATGTCAACAAAAAATAAAGTAGTTTCTCAGATCTGTATTAACATAACAACAGTTTGCTCATATTGCCACCAGATGTAACAATTTCTATTTGTTTTTGTCAATGCTACAATGATTAAAAGTTATCTTACCATATGTGGATGTTGGTTGGGTACACCTTTACCCCTACAATAAACATCAGGTGACAGCCTCATTCCCAATGCCCTGAAACACACACATCTTCAATAACTAATTGTCACATGTTGTCAACCTGGGACCTGTTTCACAAAGCGATCTTAGCTTAGGTAAAAGGTAAATACCATGACGACCAGAATTGAAGACCGAGTGTTGCCATAACAGATACATTTATATTATTATTAAGGCAAGGCGGAGTAGTCTCCCCTGTATTTTTTGTCTGTATACATTCAAGAACTTGATATTGAGTTATGTAATGCTGGAGTTGGCTACAATCTGGCTGGTATGTTTGTAAGTCATCTTATATATGCTGATGATGTGTGTTTATTGTCTTCATCTGCTCAAGCTCTTCGTGTATTGTTACAAAAATGTGAAATGTCCTCTGTTACACATGATATTCTATACAATGTAAGAAAAACCGTATGCATTGTTGTAAAATCTAAACTGTATAAACACTTTGAACCACCTAATATATACGTCAATGGTGGTACACAGACATATTATCACTAGCGATTTCCGTGATAATAAAGACATCAAATGTCAGCGACGTACGTTCGAGCTAACACTCTTCTGCGCAAATTTAGAAATGTTCTAATGAAGTTAAATGTTGCCTGTTTTGCTCCTATATTGGAGGTATATATTGTTGTCAACTTTGGTCTACATATACAAAAGCTATGTTTAATTCTATTCGCACTATGTACAATAATTATTTTCATTGGTTGATGAATTTTAGATACGACTGTAGCGCAAGTTTTATGTTTGCTACTTCTAATATTCCTTCATTTGGTGCTGTTTTACATAAGGCTGTATTTAACTTGAAAAAAAGGTTAGATATGTCAACCAATTCCATTATCCAAACTATTCTCAGTTGTGATGTATCTATTTCTTCAAGCATGATGTTTATATGGCGATGGATTTTGTATATATAATAGCATAGCTATTAGTCTACTAATATACGGCCATGACCCTTTAACATTATTGTGTTACACTGCTCTATGGACTTTTTGTCTGAAATAAAAGTATTATTATTTTTTAACATAACCTATGATCACTTTGTGAAATGAGCCCTTGAAGTGCAAACTAGCTCATGAAATCCATATAATTATGGGTTATGAATAAAAGTTTTAAAGGCCAATTTCAGATGTAAAAATCAATAAATTCAACCAAATTTATAAGAAAATATCATTAAAAATTATTTCAAATATTTAGTGTTACATAATGTCATCCATGTATTTGACAGCTTTTGAATTGTGGGGTTTTTTTTGTCCCTGCTTGTTAATTATTACACATACATGTACATTTAATTTTGTAGAAACAAATCACAAAGATAGGGGAACCCACCTCCCTGATTGTATTTGATCAAACGCTGTAGGTCGGGAGTCAGTTTCCACCAGATCGTACACAGCTAATGTGGAGTTGTCATAGAGAATGAAGAAGACCCCAGGTCGGCTGGTGGACCACTGGACGTCTATCACACTGGTGTTCTGATCATGAGGTGGCCATACCATGAGGGGTTTAACTGTGGGTCAAGCAGAATTAGTATCTGTAGTATTGCACTTCAGTAATGACACAAAAACACAAACTTTCATTTCATTTCATTTATTTCACCACAAGTGTATATATTTAATACAATTGATAAAAAGATATTTCAATATAACAAGTGGAGTAAACAAATTTTGGCAGGAAAAAGAAACCTCTGGGTACTCATTTTAGCTCACTCAAACTCAAAGACTTTTGTACATAGTCCTTAATTTGTCATTTGCATTTTCCGCTGTACTCAAGGGTGTTTTACTTAAAGGAATACTTTGCACTTTCTGTGTTCCTTCAAAAACCTAAAGAAAACCTGTGGTCTCTGCACTGAGTCAATTTCCCTTATAAACTCTCAGTCTCTTCAAATTGGTTGTGAGGGACTTTAAAGTGGGTTCTTCAGCCCAATGTATAACGGACTAAGCCACAGCCCTGAAGATTTAAAGGGGTTTATTTTAAAATCCCTCAGTCGATATGTAAGTGGTCAGAACAAAGACGCATGTGAATCTTTAACATGGCATCTGCGATCTGTTTGTTGGTACTGTCATAAAATAGAGTTGAGATAGTTTGCTCAACCAGCTTATCCAGGCTATGAGATAACAAGTGGTACATGTAAGTTCGTCGTATTGGGCAACTCTTGTTAATATCAACACGGACCTTACCACAGCTAACACAATGAAAGGAGTCTGACATAATACTCACCATTACTGGAATGATAAAGCCTGACAATACCATCTGCACAACCAGCCTATAAAAATAACAAGATCATTTCAAACAAAATTATTTTTTTGCTACATGTAAGATGTTAGTTACATTTAAACAGAATTCAGGCTACTGAGATCTTGATTAAACAATTTCAAATTAAAATCAAATTAAACAATTTTTATGGTTGTTCGTTTATAGTTTGACATTTAAAAAAGACTGCCTAATAAACGAACCTGTAGAAATCCTCAAATACAATATTGTCAGGACCATTATAAGATGTTTGTTTGTTTGATTGGGGTTTTACGTCGTACTCAAGGGTATTTCACTTATATGATGACGTGCCAGTGCAACGGGTGACGGAACCACCCTTGACACCACTGGCAACAAACAAAGACAAGACGGGACGCAAGACACACACCACAAACAGATCGGCTTCCTGTTCCCCTTTAGCTCCGAGAGCACCAGGGTAACATGAAGCTCCCTCCAACCACCTGCTGACTGAAGAGAAGTAAATCTTGCATTCCTACACCATATCATGCCTTCTCATTTGAGATTTGAGGTTTGAGTGATCTGTGTTAAAGCATAGGACAGCACACCTCAAATCAGAAGGACAGCCATATATATTTTAAAAAGCGTAAAATTAACCATCAGAAATATATATTGTAATGGAGGAAAGTTGAACCTTGGCTAGAGTTCTATCTTACTTAATCATGGACTCCGGGACAACCATCTCGTCAACAAACTGGCTCAGTTCACCCCGCACAGCCTGAGCAGAAAGATAAAGCATTTATTTTTTTTGATTTGTTTGTTTTTTGATTAGGGTTTGACGTCGTATGTAAAGTTATTTCACTCACATGACAACGTGCCAGCCCAATGGGTGAAAAAAACCACCCTCGACGTCATTGGCAACAAATAACGACAAGACAGAACAAACACAGGAGAATCACAGGATGTAACACAAAGACATCAAAAACAGGTCGGCTGTTGTTACCCCTTTAATAGCTCTGAGAGCACCAGGGCATGAGGAAGTTCACTCCCAACCTTCCTTGAATGGGTGAAGAAAACAACCATCAAAGTCAATGGAAACAAATAATGACAAGAGGCAAAACAAAGGCACCACACACAATGATTCCATGTTACCCCTTGGCCGAGACCTTGCAGGCAATAGGAAGCTCATTGGCCTCCAGGATTTGTTTGATGATGTTTTGAGTCCTCAGCTTTGTGACCCCATTTGGAGGTAGCACATTAGGCGCATTCGACTGGATGATTTCGTTGAGCACGTAAATAGATGCGCAGAAGAAAAAAGTACTTCACGAAAATATCTCAGTCAAATGGATTTCTCGCACATTAATTTATATCAAATACGGTGACGCCCTAAGTTGTGTGTTTGTCGGGCATTAATTGTCAATAAGCACATTCGACTAGATGTTTTCGTTAAACACGGTGAAGCCGTTTTTGTTAGACTGATACATTTGTGAAGTTTTGTTGAGTGCAGCCATGTTGTATGAACACATGACTGATTTAATGGGTAAAACATATGTGGAGTTCCGTGCTCAACAAAACTTCACGAACAAAATTTGTGGAACACGGCTTCGCCCTGCTTAACAACACCGTCCAGAGGAATGCGCCTAATGGCATCATTACTTATGAAACGAATTTTTATTTTTTTTGAGATATCAGATTTGATAAAAAAAAAAATTACTTGTCTATTTTTTAACTTGATGTTCATGGCTATTGACTGCTCCTGTAATGTCTGTATCTCATTACTTATACTACTGAGGTCACCCTGGAAACCATTCAACATCTCCTCCATTCTCTGTCAACAACAACAAGATCATAGACTATTTAATTTTCAGTGGCATCAATTTAAACAGCATGAATTTGGGACTTAAACAATTACTTACATTTTTAAAACATTAAATTGTAAACTAAAAATAAATATTTCAATTTTTATTTAATGTTTTACCAAGAACCATTATTTTTACGATTTTATTTTAATGGTAGCACTGTTTAATTAACCATTAAAGGAGAAGACCACCCAAAAACCATATTCTATAAATAAGTAAAACTTTTTGTGTGTAATACAATGCATTAATTTCCATTTTCATAACCTGATCGTAACTCTGGTTATCATCCATTAAAGAGCAACACAAGCACCAGTTGAGT
>JAQQZZ010000006.1:0-16006 GCA_030265115.1 Mopalia vespertina
GGAAGAGTTTGAGTTTTCACTCTGAAAATATCTTGTCTTGTCTGATTTGAAACAAGAAAATAAAAAGATTGCTGATGTTGGTTAGCCTTAAAATAAAAACATTAACTAATAAATTAGGCCCTCTGCCTAAGGACAGTTTTGATCAAGCAGTCCTAAAGTTTTTTTTTAGCACTGGAGGAAGATGTATTAGTGTGGCTATTTACTGTTAGAGTACAATACTGTTATAACATTTAACACCAATCAGTCAATCAATCAGTCAGTTTGGCAGAACTTTGGAAACATTAAATTCATCAAAATCCATGTCAAATTCTCCGATCATCTGTAATCTTGCAAATGTCAGAATGGGACTGTGTATGGGACCCATTGATATTCCTGCATGTAGGTCTGAATGAAATAAAACCATAATTTATCAATGTTGTATGTATTAAAAATATATTAGTTTTTGCTACCTTAAAATATTAAAATGTCTTATATGTTTCCCAATTAGATTGCCATAATATTTATCTGTCCGACTGGCCCTCTGAGAAGAACTATTTTTTACTAAAAACTTGCATACGCGTGATTCGTTTTTTGCTAGAGCGCAAGGTTGTTATGTTCAACGTTTTGAAGCATGGCTGTTTTGTTGTATTTAATGTATCAGCTAATTTTCTTTGGCTTGTGGAAATCAATTCACCTGGACAATTTCACTATATCCCTGTTTGGTGCAGTGCAATCAACACTAAAGTACTCCATTTAATCTGTCAAACTGGAGTGTGCAGTTGTCAATCAAAACAAATACTATAGTCCAGACAGGGACAGTTCAGAGAGTGATGACAAAAGGTGTTATTACACTGCAGTAAAATCCTGGCATTTCATTGGTATATAAATAATAAATTGTTTTATTTGATTTTTTTATTTAATTTTTAAAAAAAAAATAAAATTCTTTTGACTAATTTGTTTTAATTTACAATTTTTTAATTAAATTTATTTTCCAGTTCTTTCCAATTTTCATATAACTTGTTTTTTATCTTTCTGATCATAACATTTTCTTTTAATCTTTTTTCTTTTGCTTTACTATTTTTGTCATATTTTCTTTTGTAAATTTAAAATAATTACAAGATTTTGGCTTTTTTCTATTTTCATTTACGATATTTTGTCGTAAACAGTCGACTCTATGGGTCTCGGGACGTAGGCCCCCCAGTGTGACAAGAAAGATATTTGATTGGTCAATATTTGTGGAGCTCTTCTGTTTAGTGATTTAAGTAGCAAGACATGGCTGCGTGGATGAATTTGACTGTAGTTAATGCAATACCTAATGTTTAAGATCCAATTATAGAATGGATATAGCTCGATTAGAAAATTGGAGAGCATAATTCAACACACGAAATGATGCCCGTTTTACATATATGCATTTTATTGCAGAGAGAGGAGTATCGCTTTAAGTAAGGTGTTAAAGCCCAATTAAACTAACAAATTAGAAGATAATGGATTCGTCATCCAAACTTCAGGTTTTGATAATTGATGTAAAATGTCGATTTGAAACCATATTTTCTTTGTTTTTGTATAAGTATACTTAACTGTGAAACATTTTGGACATTCAAATATAACTTCTTCACTTTTTTCAGTAGATATTATTTGATTTAAATATTTTTGTGTGTTTCTTTGTTTGTTTGATTGGGGTTTAACTTCGTACTTCAAAGTATTTCACTGGGTATGACCATGTTCTGGTCATCTTTATTCTGGGTGGAGAAAACTTCATATAAACCACCGCCCCTTTTGCCGGAAGCGCATCATATACCGGATATCGACAAGTGGACGCAATGCTCGGAGTGGTACATCGAAGGAAGATCAGTAGTCCGATATGTTTACGTGAATACCTATACAAATTTATAATCAGCTGACTGTAAACCATACAGTATAAATGTGTAATTGTTTGACAATTACAAGAAAAAAAAATTCATATCATTTTTGTATAAAATAAAGTATAAGACACAATTATGGAACCTTGTAGAACTTATATAAAACCATTCTGAATTATACCTATGAATGGTGAATCGATTTCGGTCTCTGTCTTATCGATCAAATTCAACTATACGACCTAGCGTAATAAAATAAAAAAACTGTGAATATCAATTCTGCATTTCTACCCTGTTAAATCATGTGGCGATAACTGTGTGACGATTTCTTACCCAGCCCGATTGTTTGGGAGAACATTTCTGCTTCAACAACAAACATGCCTCCATTATATAAACGTCTGATCGCAAGGCCATCCACTTCCAGTCCAAGATGAACACGAGCGGTTTTGATTGTGTGGTATCTTGACTTTTAAAAATACATTTTTTTTGTTATTTAAAATAGTTTAAGCCCTCTGGAATACACCTCCGTCAGACAACTTTAAAAAAATCCGTTACTGCGGAATTGTCCTTAACCTGTGTGGAGTTTTCCTGAAGCCGTTTAGGATAATCCATAAAAGAATAATCCTTGATGTGAAGACAAATTACATGTCTCATTCCTTTAAATTAACGGAACATTCCGCTGTTGCTTTATTGGAGAAATAGTCCATAACTATTTCCTTCAGATGTTATGGACTATTTTTTTAGTGTGAGGGTTCCGTCCCTAAGCGAAACAACAACAAACAACCGCTTGTACATATCAACGTTGTACTAAAAACCGGATTTTTAAAAACCGCTTGTCACCTGAAAACATGCTTAACATATGTGTTACCCAAATAGCTATTTTGATGTGTAAAACAGATTAACATTGCGCTTGGGTGACCAAGCTTGTGTAAACGCCGTGTTGTTACAGATACCTTCGACTGCATCCTTAAGCAAACGGACACACTGGTGACCAACCGTGTTTTCGAACAATGACGTCAGTCCCGCCTGTTAAATTAAATAATTAACGGCTATGCTTACTCGAATGCAAGTGCAATATAGAGGTTTGTTTTTGAAAATATGCAATAAAAATAATAAGTTTAGGTCGAAAAACAGTTGTCTTTCCGTTTAAGTTTTTTTTTTTGCATCGCTTACATCCCTTGAATGTTTGCTGTTTATATGTTTATAGATTTGTTAATGTGGGCTATCATTGTAAATTAGAATGACAAATACGAACGTGGTTTAGTTACCACACAACTACAAACAGTCTCAAGTTATAACAACTATTCATTTCTTGTGAGCATAAAAACGCCATTTTCCATTCATCACGCACCTGCTACCTTACAATGTTTCCGACAACAACATTTCTACTTCCTCTGAAACTATTTCTTTTCCAAACAGCGATTATTTATTCATGACAAGCAGGTGAAAATGTCCAACACTATACTGATTGTTTTACGATTTTTCTGTCAGAGACAAACGATACCAAAATTTATTTTGATTGATTATTGTTTAACTAGTTACTCAATGTCATTAAACTTATACGAAGACAGGATCACAGTGCGACAGGCACTGAGTTCACGATTTACTTCGAAGAGAAATTTTAGTGTATTATTTGGATGGCCCTCAAAGGCGACCGGCAGCCGAGGGGTGTAGTTGATGGGAGCTGTATATCATCGTTCTCCAAGGAAAGAGGCCACCTAAAGCCGAGTTGTTGTATGATCTTGCAAATTTATATCCTGTGCTAATCTGGTATTTTATCATGTGCTAGTCTTGTAGTTTATCCTGTGCTAGTGTTGTATTTTGTCCTATGCTAGTTTCGTATTTCATCCTTTGTAGCCTTGTATTTGTATTTGTATCTGTATCATTGCCTGGGGAAAATAAACATTTCCTTCCACTTAGGCATACATACAGTTGTGACCGCTTCAGGGGGAATGTGTTTTCCTCCAGAAATACTAGGCGCCTTTTAAAAATCAGATATTATATCGTCCGTTGTTTTCGCAGCCATCACGTTGGTGACGGATAGTATGAAAGCTTACATCTGATTGGCTACGTTAAAGGGATGCAGCTCGCAATAAGCATTTGCAATAGGCTAAACCTCGCTCGATTTTTGTTATTGTGGTATCGTCACTAAGCTCCGCCGTGAAGAAAATATAAACATACACCAAAGTCGTACCTTTAATCGTACGTTTAATTCTATTTAACGGCGTATGCTGTATATCCACCAATTAAGGATAAACCCAGCGCATTTAAAATGACTTGGAATACACAAGTCTCTAGAACGGCCAACCAATCCAGAGCCTTACATATTTGCATATCAATGAAATTAGCCTATATGTGTAACCAGTTGTATTTGCTCTCACCTAATTCATACCTCATGGCGTTCACATTGTGTTCTAACTGTATATATATACCTGAGAGTTTACTCCACCTTCACATATCTTAGAAATGGTATAAGAGTTTTTGGAAAGTTTGAATTGCAAAATGTATAAGTTATTTGTCGTCATTTTCTTTTCTCTGTAATTTGCCTGTCTACATAGGCCTGAAACCCAAAGGTCCCTGGTTCGAATCACGGTGGAGGCAAGCAAATATTTCTCTCTTCATTTTATTCAAAATACATAGAGTTACATTAGCTGTTACACTTAATCCGGTCCTACCCTAAAAGTTCTGTAAGGTGCTATTTGGATTTAAAATCCAGTAAGCGGCGGCTGTGGAATCGGCTCTGATTCAAATGCGCTAAATTCACTTCCCTATTTTGTAGATGTCAGTGTTTGTTAAAATCATAAAGTGCCGTTTCAGAGTAGCAGTGCTCTGTTTTATCAGTCTTTTAATGAACTTGATCTTTTTATCTCTTCTACACTCGTTTAAAAGTCATTTTCGACGCCTGATAAAGCTATATCGTTTTCACGTGAAAATAGACTAAGTATATGCACCCGCTATATAGGTTTACTTATTTTGAGAAAAGCCATCAAAGCGAAACCTCTGCCACACGATTTGTGTGCTCATTTCTTACGTGAAACACCAATATGGTAAGCAATTATAACTCAGCGCAAATATATATCCTGACATTCAGCCTGCTGCAGGTGTAAATAATTGCCTACAGTTACGCGAGTGTACAGTAGACAACAGTTTACTTATCTACTTTCTTTTGTTCTTGATAAAAGAACAAGTGCCCGTAGATTCTATATAGTCCTGAAAAGATATCATGGTTGAATTGTTGTCGATTGTCTTCAGGTATACCAATCGGGTAAACCTATCGAGAGTATCGTAACTATGGTATCATCACTACCCTCAGTCCGGATAGGTGTAGGAATATGCAACAAAATCGCGCATTTTGTTCGACGTGAGCCTTTTTACCGACGCACGCGCACCATCTACACACTAAAATAAACGCAATGTAGAGTTTCGTACGGCTTTAGAATAAGTTGATTGAGTTTAGGAGTGTATATGATCAGAACCCAGGACCGATGTTCACTGTGAAGTCTTTACACTTTTAGACTATGTTATCAGTTGATTTTTAAAAAAATAAATGTCATAATGGCGACAATGGGTTAAACATTCTAAAATAGAATCGATTCTACTTGCTCGGTCGAGACATTGACTCTTAAGCAACACTCGAGCTATCGTGTTTCATTTGCTGATCCGTCGCAAACTGTCGTCCCAAATATTGGCGGAAATTAATGCGCGATGGCCTGGCATGGCGTACGAGAGTTGTCTTCGTCTCGCCCACCATAGTAACTCTCGCGAGAATACGATTGATATTGATCGGCACACATCTTATCCTGAAATGGAACCAAACCAGGGAAGCGTCAAACAGTTGAATGTTTAAGCAATGTACGCGATTGTTACAGAATATTTCTCCAGCGTTATTGAAAAACGAGGACACGAGTAAACTGTCCTAATGAAAAACATTCGCAAAAATGTTAGTTTACCAGACACATACTAAATTTTAGATCATGTTTGACAAAAAATAAAAAAATATAACAAAAGCTGCAGAGGTGATGTTGTTTCTTAAGAATCAGGCGGTCCGAATGGTTGAAAAAAAAATGCCCCGACAGCTGTGTAGACAATTACTAACTCCACACGCGCAACCTTTCCCCACTGATGATGCAGCCGTAACAGTGAAGTGCCTTTGATATAAACCTCGCTTAAAATAAAAATAGCGTTTTCTCCTTTACCTCACCACCTCGTTACGCTTTGCTTACACACACAAACTTCGCCGTAACTTTCTTCATTGGGACTGGCTGTTAAGGCCATTAGAGCAGAATAATTTTTAAGTATTTTTGAAATTATGATTATTTTTACGTGGAAACGAGGACGTTAAAGATAACACGTTGGCTGACTGCCTATAGATGACAAGTTACGCGAAAAAGTGCATAAAAAGCCAAGCCAACTGGAGAATTTGCTATAAGATTGTTAGGATTCAGCTCTCAGTAGATCTGACATCCTGGACTCTTACAAGGCTTACTCATTGATTTTTACACTTTTCTTGACTAAATCGAAACAAACGTTTACTTGTGCAGGTACCTGTTTGAACTATATATTATAACAGCTTGGACACATGTCGGAACATCCCTCTGTCATTTCCGTACCGTAAATAATCTCTGGTGTAGAGCGGTTCATTACACGGGAGGTAACTCGCTTGGATTTACTTTCATCATATGACTGAGTTATCCTCGTGTTTATTGTTTACATCTGAAGGCTATGCTTGTGTTGATATGATGACCTTATTGGAGCTACATCATTATTAAAATACTTACAGCGGACGAAATTTGAATTATTTGCAACAAGTCATACATAAAACAGGCTTGTTTGATGTGTTTTTTTAAATACAAATCCGCGGAGTACTTTGGTAGATTTCCACGCATGCGCACAAAACATCTGGCGGTTAACATTACACGTTTTCGTGTAATATTATTGTTTCCATTCACCTCCGAGATAACTGTACCGGTACGGAAAGTAATCAAGGATGTTCCTTGAGATTTTAAATCGCCGACGGAGAATCGCTCGTCTGTGGCGGTCTTACTATTTAGCGAAAGTAAAGACAACGCAAAAACAGTGTTGAACAACAAAAGAGATGATTTTTGTTTGATGTACAGTGCTCCAAATTGTTTCACTTATGTAATGGCGATGTAACTCCAACAGTAGTAACATCAGTTCACAACAACCATTGACAAATAGTCACCACCCCCCGTGCATATATAAATAACAATAAATTGTTTTATACAGGGACAATAAAAGTAATTTCCCCCAAAACTGTTGTTCATTTTAAAATATTTGCCTCTCTATGTTTCAGATCTAAAGCTTGATCCTGGAAGTTGATGTACTAAATGACGAACAGCAGATATGGGTCACTTCCGGACAAGCCGACTGCGCATACTCTGGCTCCTATTGTCTTGTGGGATGGCTCTGGCTGCACCAAGCGAGACGACAGAAGTGAATACGGATAAAGGATTCGTCAGAGGAATCCGGACGGAGATTCTGGGTAAAATAGTGGATGTTTTCTACGGAATTCCCTTCGCCAGGCCACCCGTGGGACACCTTCGTTTTAAACACCCTGTCCCGAATGACCCGTGGCGAGGGGTTTTTAATGCCACCAGAAAGCCAAATAGCTGTGTACAAGGATTTGACCGGGTGTTTGGAAACTTCAGTGGTTCAGCAATGTGGAACCCTAACACCCCAGTCAGTGAAGATTGTCTCTACTTGAATGTGTGGGTTCCTAGAAACCACGACGGTGAAAGTGTGGGTAACAAGGCCGTGATGGCGTGGATATACGGTGGTGGATTTTACAGCGGGTCCACAACACTGGATGTATACGATGGCAAAATCTTCGCTGTCGAAAACGATGTGATTGTTGTTTCTATGCAATATAGGGTCGGGGCATTGGGGTATTTAGCCATGGGGCATCAGGAAGCACAGGGAAATGCCGGAATGTACGACCAACTGATGGCATTGGATTGGGTCCAAAGAAATATTCATAATTTTGGAGGTGATTCTCGTAAAGTGACATTATTTGGTGAAAGTGCTGGTTCAGTGTGTGTCAGTATGCACCTCCTCTCGCCTCTCAGTCAAGGGAAGTTCTCTCGCGCCATTATGGAGAGCGGCACAGCCATGTCGACCTGGGCAACGATCTCCAGGAAGGAGGCAATGAACCGAGCGTTGAAGCTGGCCAGTTTAATGGCCTGTAAAGAGCAGGATATTGGGGAAATCATTGATTGTCTGAGGACAAAAAATGCCACAGATTTCCCGAACTACGAGTTTCAGGTGGCGTTTGGAATCTTCCAATTTCCATTCGTTCCGATTGTTGACGGAACGTTTCTCACTGAATCTCCAGTTACTGCTTTGGAGAGTAGAAACTTTAAGAAAACTCCTTTGTTGATAGGTACCAACAAGAACGAAGGGGCTTGGTTTTTAATTTATCAATATGTTGAACATTTTAACAGACATAGCGACAGTCTAATAAATCGGAAACAGTTTATGTACATCCTGGACTCGTTAGTCCACCATTATCCCCAATATCCACAAACTATGAACGGTTTTGGAAAAAAAGCTGTGACTTTCCAATACACGCATTGGCAGGACCCTTATGATAAAGTTATGAATCGGATTAACCTGGATCAAGTTGTAGGGGATTATCATTTAGTTTGTGGTGCAAATGAATTTGCGCAGGCTTACGTAAAGGCTGGCCTAAATGTATATTATTATTATTTTACTCACCGCTCCTCACAAAACCTATGGCCAAAATGGATGGGTGTAATGCACGCCGATGAGATAAGTTATGTGTTTGGGGAGCCCCTTAACCCTAAGTTTAAATATCATAAACAAGAAAGAGAACTGAGTCGAAAGATGATGCGGTATTGGACTAACTTTGCCAAAACTGGGTAAGGACAGAATATTTATTTTATGTAGTATTTTCACAATATAAACCTTGGTATTCTTGTAAGTTACCGCGTCATGATGTGGCGAGGTTAAGGGTCGACCTGAGGTATTTGAATGATTCACACGAGGTGACTCCGGCTATCACGGGGATAGTTTGCCTAGGTTTCCTCCTGGTTTTCCACCGTATTTAAATCAGACAGGGTGGGAAGTGGACAGTCGGCTGAAATCCACCAGTATTGTTTTGGAATCTTCTCCAACCTAAAACTTTTCTATTTGCTTTACACACAAATAAATAAAACTTCAGTTTCTTTGACCAATTCATCCCCACTCAGACAATTCAGTTTAATCGCACGTGTATTAAACATTTCTATTTCTCACAAAAATGACAAACGGCCCTCTTTCTCTTAACAGATTCTGGTACAAAAACAATAATAGAAACTCTGCAGAGATCTGTTCATAGAAGGATGTTCGTATCGATCTCTACTATAGCTTCCGGTCCTATCGCTCCCTATATTCTCTGTCAACATCTTAAAAGTAGTCCTGGAACACAATCACGTGACGATATAGTCAGAGTTTAGACCAATGATGTTGTTTCGAATATTCTACTGGTGTAGCAAAATCTGAACCAAATCACTGAACAGCAGAATACCTTCCAGCTCAAAGTGGCATTTAACTTGCAAACTATACACAGTTTAAACACAGTCAGCCCTGTGGTCATTTTAGATACGGTACTTAAATAATAACAGTTTAACAGTTCTAATGTATAGCTTGGAGCTGTGCATAACAGGGTGTCTGCAAAACTTTAATACGTTGACAGAGACTACAGTGCGTGAAAGAACCGGAAGCTCTGATAGCGCTTGGTCGTGTAAAATTAATTGTCATAGTGAATAGTGATGGAAACTAAAGAAACGAACATGGCAACTCTTGCTCTGATTTTTATGCAGAAACAGATAGAATACTTTAAAACTATAACTAAAATGTCTCAAGACGATAGGACTGGGTACCAAGTCGTAGCCAATTGGCAACCTGATGCCCTGCTCCGTAGCCGGCAGCCTTGGTATAGTGGTTAGCGTGTGCGCTTGCTTATGTTACTTTGATGTACCGTTCACGGGATCGAGCCGCTTTCGTTTGCATCGTCTTTTATGATAATCCGAACAAATTTTGTCAATAAATCGGGATAAAAACACACTAGTGTGGCAAAATATACCAAATAGTAGACATTTGTCACCGCCTCAATTTGAAAGCAGACTCGTCCGAGAGTGACGTAATGAAACTTCCGGGCCAGTCTACTTTCAAATTGAGGCGGCGAAAGAATGTCTGTTATTTGGTAGATTTTGCCACACTATAGTATGTTTTTATCCCGATTTCTTGACAAAATTTGTTCGGATTACCATAAAAGACGATGCAAACTGTGGTGGTTGTATATTTGAAATAATCTGATTTCAAGGACATAGGAGCTGCAAATAGACTCACGGGTAAGCTTTAAATGATACAAGCGTCATAACCGAGAATTGCCGTAAGGCTTTCTTTATATGCATGTGAATTCTTGGTTATATCAGGAATAGTGGTAAGGAAGTTTCATGTAGCATAGCTAATTCGGTATGTATGCGGGATGATCCACCGCATGACTGGCAAGTCCTCACTGTCCTGTTAGCAGGGCTAGTCACCACCACCATTCACTCTTTGCTTTGTGATTAATTGATTGTTTCGTGTTTTACATAGCATTGACCATGACCGTTGAACAGTGTTAAGGCTGCACCTTGTTAATATGTTATCTTAGCGGTGATCGAGATAGAGCGATAATAATCGACTATAGTAAAATCATCCCATTTACCTGTGTTGGGGAATGTGTAGAGTATAATGTTTGTGTCGCTATGGACAGACGCTTCAGGATTATCTGTGTTTTTATAGATGTTTTTCAAACAAGATATAACGGTATCTAGAAAAATGTCGACATGTTAACCAGACGAGAGAACAGCAATGTTGAATAGCTAGGTTAATGAATAGGTCACTGTTACATCCTAGTCCAAAAAGTCTATTTGTTTGTACGAGCTAATATGTTACGACCCGGTAAATTATTCTTAAGCAAGCAATAATTATAACGGACTAACAATCCATCTGATTTGAAAACAAGTAACACTGCTTGCTAATAATAAAAATAAACGACCCGATTAACACTTTCAGGATTTCCCTGTGCATTTACGGAGTCGACACAGTTTTTAGTTCAAGTGCGGCTTTAAATTCCATACAACCAAAACGAAAAATAAACATTTTTCACTAAATATCCGAGCATAATATGTTAAACATAAATCAGACAGTGCCCACGTGACAGCATAAACTGAAACATTCCCCGCGGACCCTCCGGTATGAGATTTTATATAAGCTCTGCCAAATAGACCGTAGTAAGCGTGCAAGGTACCGTCTCAATGACACAGCTAATATGTTCGTACTAAATTACAATAAGAGGAAGGTCATTGGGATTATTTTCATTGTTTCTCCGTTAATTAAATACGCTTTATATATATCTATTCATTTAAAAACGATACAATTGTTTTTACAGGAAAAATGTAACAATTGCCAAAACATACCCATTTCTTTGAGGAATTCCTCCATGTTTTCCGCCTTATATTGCTTCCATTTACCCACGAATTGGTCAGGACCTGCCATGATTGTACCGTACGACGAGAGTGAGTAGCCTAGATGAAGTCTTCACGGTAAAGTGGACTTTGAATCCGCGCTGTCCCCTCAACCCTGATCAAACAAACTGAATCTACCAGCTCGCTGTTTGTTCACGATCAATACCGCCTTTAATATAGGACAGTTCACGGAGCATTATTAACTAAGACCCAGAGCCATTATAGATATGTCAAATGATTCTTTTATCACTATTGCGAAAAGAAATATGAATGCGTATATAGTAGTTACCTGTCGTATGTATTCACATCTATAGCTGACTAATTCAAAGACCTATATAGATACTTCGTCTGTTACACGCCTTTCTATCAACGGTGTAACGTGTTAAGTGATTTTAAAGTAAAGGGATACATTCATGTTCTTTTTTTGTTTCACATTTTGATAAGAGATTAACACGGGTCTTACGGTTATTTCACTTATATTAGGATGTGCCATCCAATTTTGTCCGAATGCAGTGCATTGGGCTGATTTATTTCCATTGATCTGTGTTGATTGCCTGTTTGTTTGTTTGTTTGATTGATTAAGATTTAACGCCGTAAAGGTTATTTCACTCATATGATGGCGTACGAGCCAAAGTGGTGACAGAAACAAACCCGCGATATCACTGTCAAGTCAGGACAACGAGACAGGACAAGGTTGGTTGTTTGGTTTCGTTGGCGCATGCAGCCTCATGCAGCCTCATGCACGGGGCTATTCGCGCCATAACAGACAGGATAATCACAACACGCAATACAAATACATCACAAATGGATCGGCTTCGTGTTGCTCCCTTGGTCTGAGGGAAAAACAGGAGTCTTACTGCAAACCGCGAGGCGATCTATTTTAAGGACGATGATACAAGCCAGGATGGGGCGTGGTAAACAAATTGCTATGGAACTTGCGAACGAAACAATATATAAGCTCTTGTTGAAAAGCCCGCACTTTCTCGCGTAATTTGCCATGTACAGGCTGTCAGACAACGTGTTATTTTTAATGTCACGTGATGTTTTACGTAAATAAATGATAATAAAGTCAATGGTGCATCTTAATGCTTTTGCATGTTTGGCTTAATCTATATAACCCCGACAGCAGCATTCGCTTGGCGATTTGTTCGAGACTGAGCGGGATTTGGGTGAACGTAACCAAACAAACCCTCAACTATATACAATGGATCTGTCATTGGAGACTTATCACATTGCCTCCGTTCAGCTGTTGTCACTTCTATTGAAATATAATGTTTGCAAGAAACAATAATTTGCTGACTTATCTAAGTTTTTTTTAAAATACAAATCAATTGTATAGTATTGTAGACGACATTATTGAGTATAATGTAGTCACCGTTTGTTGGGAATAAAAAAAATATATCAACATAACATATATTTTAATAAACTTTCAGCACACTATTCCATGCAAACAAATAAGACTGTGTTATTGAAAAGAAATAATAAAGAGAAAGTAATCATTAGTATTCTTGAACGAAAGTTAACATCCTTCAACATTTAATGGTTGTATTCGGGTAACTGTTGCTGTTTTACAAGAATTCGGACAAAACAATCGCGAAAAAAAATATATATATTGTTTAGGATAAATTTGCCTTACAAAATAAATTTCAGCAAAGATATCAAGCTTTATGACATGGGTTCACAGTTTTATTTGAACTAAGAGTCTTTAATATTCCTCTCCCTCTCCTTCTCCTTCGTCCTCCACGGAGTCAACACCGACCTCCTCATAATCCTTCTCCAGAGCTGCCAAATCCTCCCGAGCCTCGGAGAACTCACCTTCCTCCATACCCTCTCCCACATACCAGTGGACGAAGGCACGTTTGGCGTACATCAGATCAAATTTGTGGTCAAGACGAGCCCAGGCTTCAGCAATGGCGGTGGTGTTGCTCAACATGCAGAGAGCACGCTGTACTTTCGCCAAATCTCCTCCAGGAACAACTGTTGGTGGTTGATAGTTGATACCGACCTTGAAACCCGTGGGACACCAGTCGACGAACTGGATGGTTCGCTTGGTCTTAATGGTAGCAATGGCGTCGTTAACGTCTTTGGGTACAACGTCCCCTCGATACAACATACCATGTATTTACCATGACGTGGATCACACTTCACCATTTGGTTAGCCGGCTCAAAAGTAGAGTTGGTGATCTCGGCTACAGATAGTTGCTCGTGGTACGCCTTCTCAGCAGAGATAACTGGAGCATAGGTGGCGAGGGGGAAATGAATGCGTGGATAGGGTACAAGGTTTGTCTGGAACTCCGTCAAGTCGACGTTCAACGCACCGTCAAATCTGAGAGAGGCGGTGATAGAACTGACGATTTGACCAATCAGACGGTTCAGGTTTGTATAGGTTGGTCTCTCGATGTCCAAGTTACGGCGGCAGATATCGTAGATGGCCTCGTTGTCTACCATGAAGGCACAGTCGGAGTGTTCCAAGGTGGTGTGAGTGGTCAGGATGGAGTTATATGGTTCTACCACAGCAGTGGAGACCTGTGGCGCTGGATAGACGGCAAATTCCAGTTTGGATTTCTTCCCATAGTCAACACTGAGCCTCTCCATCAGCAGAGAAGTGAAGCCAGAGCCCGTACCCCCACCAAAGCTGTGGAAGATGAGAAATCCCTGGAGACCAGTGCACTGATCTGCCAGTTTTCTGATTCGATCCAGTACCAGATCGACAATTTCCTTTCCAATGGTATAGTGTCCACGGGCATAGTTGTTGGCAGCATCTTCTTTACCAGTCACCAGTTGTTCAGGGTGGAACAGTTGCCGGTAAGTTCCAGTACGGACCTCATCTGAAATACACATTATTGGGATAGATGCCAAAGTCATTTCAAGGCCATGTCGCTTAGAGTGCACGACGGGGGAACAATTTTTGGTGAAGGCGGAAAAGGAAACGGATATTGATTTATATGTGAGTGGGACTTTTTAGTACAATTAGGGACGTTTATTTTACGGAAAACCTGCAAATGTTGATCATCAAATCTTAAGTCAGAATGCTTGAATTTCTTGTTTTTACATTCCGTTTAAATCATTGTTTGACACAATAGTAAGAAATCAGATTAAGGAATTTGGCTGTCAATCTTAAAGAGAGTAGAATGCAATTCCTACCTATGACAGTGGGTTCCAGATCAACGAATACAGCTCTGGGGACATGTTTACCCGCCCCAGTCTCACTGAAAAAAGTGTTGAATGAATCGTCTCCTCCCCCGATAGTCTTGTCTGAGGGCATCTGGCCGTCGGGCTGGATTCCATGTTCCAAACAGTAGAGCTCCCAGCATGCATTACCGATCTGAACACCAGCTTGGCCAACATGTATGCTGATACATTCACGCTGTAATTTAAGACATATCGTTTACTTACAGTACTGATAGCGTTAATTAGGAAGTGAAGAGTTTGCTCGTTGGAGTTTTACTATTATACAAGATATACATGACGACATATAGTGTAAGTACTATCAGAAATGAGAAGAAAAAATAACTACAATTATAATACAATATTAACAAAATTTTCTATCTTTTCGTGACTATGGTAGCAAAACAAGATAAAATACCTACCATTTTGGTTGAAGGATGTGTTTCGACTCGCGTTAGACTCTGAAGGGTCTTTACTCGAAGACTAGAAACGAAAATCTGTCCAGACTAAAAACGCTCGGTCCTTATAAGACTTCATCTGTTGGGGTAAATGTTGACGGTGTCATGGCAACTGGGGTCATGTAGGGGGGTTATATGAACCCGAAAATGTAACAAACCTGGCCAATTACTGATATCTCATCCAGGTAAGCTGATACAGGTAGACAAAACTCAGGGTAACTTAAGAGTTCGCGTTTGGCTGATCACAAAACGATTAACAAAATACGCTTGTACCTAAACAAAGAGCTGGAATAACAACCCTATTAGATATTTACCTAGCCAGAATAATTGATTGCATTGAGAAATTAACATAGTTGTCTTTGTTACCGCGCTATTTAGACAATAGCACGTGTCTTCTCTTAACTGGAAAGTTGCCAATGTTTTGTGTGGTCTTCGTTATCTACAACTAATCGATCCTAACGATGGTTGTAAATCAATCGGGTAGTCAATCAAGTAATTAAACAAAACAAAAACAGCATCTTGTTAAGTAACATGCATGCGTGGCCAGTTAATAACTGGTTTGCCAAGGCTACTAATCTAAAACATTGTATGTAGGTAATTAGTATGAAGAGGAAACTTAGCAAGTGTGGCTGCAGTCAGAACCTAATTTTTACGTTTCCCGCAAAAAGGCTGGAAATGATAAAGGATCTGTACGTATAATTTGTGTTGTTTTAAACTTATCACCATTGTTTTTATTGTGCCCAGGATAGAATTTTGTCGTTCAGAACATTTTCTTTCCGTGGTATCTTCATGCGGAATGCACACCCAAAAATATCCAACAAACAAATGGGCGAAAGTGAAACGTTTTGGAGGAGGGACTATAGGCCAAAACATATAGGGGATAATGAGTCCAAGGTGCAGGTTCTTAAACAGGTTGTAGACAGTTAAAATATTAAAGAAAAATAACGCTTTACTGTTCAAAGAGACATTTTTGCAATCTTGGGACTTGGGCGCGCAGGGGGGGGGGGGCCCA